>JAHKKF010494168.1:0-11269 GCA_019740295.1 Labeo calbasu | reverse complement strand
TCATCTTCACACCAGGATTCGAACTAAAGGCTTCTCCTTTCCATACAGCCGTCGTTTTCTGGTATTCAGGAGGATCTTGCTCGTGTTGGCCAAGTCCTGCAGCGATACACAGAGATGAACTCGCGGCCCTGCGTCTCATTCGCTCAAGACTCAAGCGGGCCTCTGCCAGTCCGAACATTTCTGTCTCAATTGGAGTGGGTGAATGGAGAGCTCAGAGTGATTAAACAACCTGATAACGACTGGACCCAGCTGGGTAAAACCGGATATTTATTTCGTTGTGCATTATTCTTATGCTGCTTTTAATTGTCTGCATGTTTACATTTGATCTGTTGCTACATCTATTTCATTGCAACTTTAAAGTTTTAATACTGTTAAATGTAATCTTTAGCAGATCTCAAAATGAATATCCATTTTTCATATTAAACATTTTGATGTTATGAATTCACTTGTAGCATTTACAGTTGAGGTCAAAGGCTTACATACACCTTACAGAATCTGCAAAATGTTAATTATTTTACTAAAACAAGAGGGATTATACAAAATGCATGTTATTGTTTTCTGACCTGAATAAAATGTTTCACATAAAAGTTTACATATAGTCAACAAGAGAAAATAATAGTTGAATTTATAAAAATGACCCCATTCAAAAGTTTACATATACTTGATTCTTAATACTGTGTTGTTACCTTAATGATCCACAGCTTTTGTTTTGTTTTTTTGTTTAGTGATAGTTGTTCTTGAGTCCTTTGTTTGTCCTGAACAGTTAAAGTGCTGTTCTTCAGAAAAATCCTTCCGGTCCCACAATTGTTTTGTTTTTTTCAGGATTTTTGTGTATTTTAACCCTTTCCAACAATGACTCTATGATTTTGAGGGACTCATATGCAACTATTAAAGAAGGTTCATACATTCACTGATGCTTCAGAAGAAAACATGATGCATTAAGAGCTAGGGCTGTAAACTTTTTGAATTTGAAGATCAGGGTAAATTTAATTAATTTTGTCTTCTGTGAAACATGCAAGTATCTTCTGTAGCTTCTGAAGGGCAGTACTAAATAAAAAATATATGATATTTAGGCAAAATAAGAAAAATGTACACATTTTCATTCTGTTCAAAAGTTTACACCCCTGTGTCTTAATGCATTGTTTTTTCTTCTGGAGCATCAGTGAGCGTTTGAACCTTTTGTAATAGTTGCATATGAGTCCCTCAGTTGTCCTCAGTGTGAAAAGATGGATCTCAAAATCATACAGCCATTGTTGTAAAGGGTTCAAATACACAAAAATGCTGAAAAACCAAAGAATTTGTGGGACCTGAAGGATTTTTCTGAAGAACATTGGGCAGTTTAACTGTTCAGGGACTCATGAACAACTATCACTAAACAAAAAAACACACAGCTGTGGATCAGGTAACAACACAGTGTTAATAATCAAGTGTATGTAAACTTTTGAACGGGGTACATTTTTATGCATTAAACTATTATTTTCTCTTGTGGACTATATGTAAATGTCTTGAAATGTTGTGAAATATCTTATTCAGGTCAGTACTAAATAAAAAATAACATTGTATGATCCCTCTTATTTTGGTAAAATAATTACCATTTTGCAGATTCTGCAAGGTGTGTGTAAACTTTTGACCTCAACTGTATTTAGACAAAACAGTGTAGAATTTTCTGTACTATCATTTATTGGCCATAACATATAAAATAATTAGGCCTATTTGTATCAAAATTTTCATAATGGTTCATCACAAATGTGATTTTTGTGTGAAATGTGATTTTTGTATGCATTTCAGGTAGTTTCTTGTTCTGGGGTTGTCTCTCTGGTCAGAGTCCTTTACAAAGAGTGTGTGAGACTCTGCAGGAAAGTGGCATCAGCCCTCAGCAGCTACTGGTAAGTGATATAAAGAGGAAAAAAAAGGAACAGGTTTGAATGGTTAGAACAGAACATCCTTAAGTGTAATTTCTGCTTTTTTGTGTCCATCTGCCAGTCTTTGCTTTTGTCGGTTTGGCTGAACAAAGAGAAGGAAGTACTGAAGTGCCCAGACGCCGTCTCACACCTGCACACGCTGCTGTCCACCCTCAGCTCCATGAAAGGTCTTTAATGTCATCTGTGAGTTAGATTGACTTGTATATTTTATCCTGTAGATTAACATTTTATATTGTGTGTGTGTGTATTAGGAGCAGTGGATGAGTCATGGGACGGCCAGTGTGTGTCACCCTGGTGGCAGCAGGTGCGCACAGCTTGTGTTCAGTCTGAGAGCTCCGGTGCCGCACTACTGGCTGCTCTAGTCGCTCATCGTGTAGCCAAGAATGCCATCACCAAGCTGGCAGAGAGCAAGGTCTGTGTGTGCACATGTGTTTTTTGCATCTGTAGAATTGGTGCATTATGTGTGCAACTCTCTCAAAGCAAGCTCTCTGTGCAGTTTCAGGAGGAGTGGGAATGTGTTTCTCTGGAGTTGGAGCAGTGGTTGGTGTGTATAAAACAGTTGGAGGATGTTCTTGCTCTGCAGACGCTGCTCTGCCTGCCGTCTCCTCAGGGCTCCACAGGTGGCGCTGTTACACGCTGCTCGGTCAAAACACTTTTGGAAAGTGGCAGAGGTACTTAAAACACACTACTGTTCCAAAGTTAAGGGTTCTAGCAATGATGCATTAAATTGATCAGAAGTTGATATTCATTACAGAAACCCTAAAAAAAATTACAGTCATATTAAACAGCACAATTGTTTTCAATTGTTGTACGAGTGTGCATTTCAGCATGTGACACAATCCGCCTTACCATCACAGGGGTAATTACATTTTTAAATATACTGAAAGAGAAAACAATTCTTTTAAACTGTAATAATATTTCAAATAAATAATATTACATATTATTGCTGTTTTTACTGTTAAATGCAGCCTTGGTGAGCAGAAGAGACTTCTTTCAAAAACATTTATTAAATCTTACTGACCCAAAACTTCTGAACAATTGCTGTCAGTAAAAATATGACTTAACATATCTGCTTTTGTACAAGCTAAGATAAAATTACATAAATAATAATGTTTTCTTGTTTTCATTTTTTGTCTTTTAGGGGGTGTAGCAGACTGTGTTTCGAAGTTGATCTTCAGACAGGGTGTGTCTCCTGATCTCCTAAGTGATATCCTACTACGAAGGGGAGAGAATGAACCCACTCAACAGCCAGTCCAGCAAGGCGGGGAGGAGAAACTGGAGGGTAACCGTAGAGATTCCTGATCATGTTACTTAGATGCTAGATCTTGTGTTATCTGTTTGACTGAAGCGTCTGTGTGTGTTTGTGTTTTCTTAGAGCTGCTGGAGTGTGTGTGTCAGCGGTTCCCAAATTCTCTGTCTCCTGATGTGCTGTTTGCTCACTGTAGCTGGGAAAATGTGGTGCAGTGGAACAAAGACCCAGAGGTAAAGACTGTAAATCTCAGAGCTGTCTTAATAGAGTTGGTAACCAAGAACTGGTTCTTGTTTAGAACTTGCTGAAAAAATACCAGAATCAAATGAGTTTGCCTGCCCATCCAGTGCTGATGATTAATGGTAAACAAACTCGGCTTGAGGTCCAAGTTCAACCCCCCATTGCGGTACTACCTAGAGCAGAGGTGCCCAAACTCGTTCCTGGAAGGCTGGTGTCCTGCAGAGTTTAGCTCCAACTTGCCTCCACACCTGCCGGAAAGTTTGTAGTATACATATTAGAGCTTGATTAGCTGGTTCAGGTGTGTTTAATTGGGGTTGGAGCTAAACTCTTCAGGGCAGGTGCCCTCCAGGACCATGTTTGGGCACCCGTGACCTAGAGGGAGAATAACAGAAATAGAGGAGGAGCTGGGGAGGTGGAGGGATGCCAGAAGAATTGACGCTGGGACAGCGCAGTGAGTGCTGCTTATATAGGCTCGTATTGATGACATGACTGAATGATTAGGCTCCTCCCGAACCTATTTTGTGAAAGAACTGAATATATATTTATTTCTGAATACTTGTTTGTAAAAGTGAAGGAGCATTAAAGGAACTGGATTTCCTTGGAATTTTCTACTGGAGAAATATCAACCAATCACATACAACTTTTCATTTCTCCCTTTCTGTTCAGGTGGGGCAGTACTTAGAGTGGTCAGTGGAGTTTTTGAAGATGATATCCAATCCTCACATTCAGTTGGGTAAGAGATATATGGCATATATGTGACCCTGGACCACAAAACCAGTCATAAGGGTCAGTTATTTGAAATTGAGATTTAAGAAATCATCCAAAATCTGAATAAATAAGCTTCCCATTGACATCTGGTTTGTTAGGATAGGACAATATTTGGCCGAGATAAAACTATTTGGAAATATGAGGGTGCAAAAAAATCTAAATATTGAGAAAATTGCCTTTAAAGTTATCCAAATGAAGTTCTTAGCAATGCATATTACTATTAAAAAATTAAGTTTTGATTTCCGGTTGATGTGCGATAATTTTGACCCATACAATGTATTTTTGGCTATTGCTACAAATATACCCGTGCTACTTAAGACTGGTTTTGTGGTCCAGGGTCACATATTGACTAGATGAAAGATGATTTGATTGGCAGAGCAATGGATAGGAGCTTGCCACAAAATAATGCTTCACAACAGAAAGAATACCATGAAATAACTCGCTCTTCTTCAACTATTCTCTCACTTTCTCTCAGGTGTCTCTGCCATGATGTGGCAGACCTTCATAGTCAAGCGGTTTTCAGCTGCTGCCTTCCTAATGGAAAAGGTTTGCTTTTCTTTATATTCTTGCTCTTCCTCTGTGTGCTGTGTTTAAGATTTAATAATTGACTGTGCATGTGTTGATGTAGGTGGGAAAGGCACCTAAAGACCGGCTGTGCAGACGGGTAAGAGAAGTCACAAAGCATAAATTAAATTCAGATCTGTTTTATTTAAACTAACGCCTATGTGTGTGTGTTTAGGATGTAGGAATGGGCGACGCAGCTGCGAGGAGTTTCCTGGGCTCCTGTGTGCAGTTACTGCAGGCCCTGATGGAGGTCTCATCTTCCTCTTTTCTCCCTTCCTTTCCTTTTTTCTCCAGAGTAAGGACTGATTAATCTGGATGCATGGGCGGAAGCATGTCTTAACTTACTGTGGCTTTTACAATAAAGATGATGAGCAAAGAATAGGTTGAAATAAAAGTGAGAAATATATTCTAAACTTCTTTTCTCCCTCAGGCGGATTCAGCGATGGAGGAAACGTCTGCTCCGGATGTGTGTGTGGAGGAAGTATGGGGCAGTGCTGAGGGTCCAGTGTCTATAGTGGAATTAGCTCTGGATCAGAGATCTGTTCACTATCCTCTCGTTCAGCATCACTGTGTGTTAGCGTCACTGCTGCACGCCGCCATGACCTTCTCCCTGCGCCTGAAACCGCTCAGCCTGTTTGACAGCAAGGTAAAAGCACAGAATTATGCATTTATACATGCACACCTTACTAAAATTTGAACATTTACAAATTTGATGTTTAGTGCCCTAAATCACAGCACTTAAAGGGATAGTTCACCCAAAAATGAAAATTCTGTCATTAATTACTCATCCTCATGTCGTTCCAAACCTGAACAAATTAAGATGTTTTTGATGAAAACATGAGGGTGAGTTATTAATGACACAATTTTCTTTTTTTGGGTGAACTGTCTCTTTAAGCATCAATGATCTGTTCATTTGAATATGTCATTACAGGGAAGAAAACGTTATTGAAATTTCCATTTTATGCCGTCTAATTCATATCGTCTTTTTCTCTCACCTATAGGGTAAGAATGCATTTTTTAGAGATTTGTCGTCCATTCAGCTGCTGCCCAGTGGAGACATGGACCCCAACCTGGTGTCTGTGAGACAAGAGGTGAGTCACAGCGCCACTCTCAGCACTGGAGGCAGAACTGTAGCCATCAAGAACACCTCCATGCAAAATGGCTTTATTTGATGCAAAAGATTTATTTTATGGTCACATGCATCTTGTACAGTGACAGTGAAATGTAAGATGTTTATAGCTTGCCTCTGAAACCAATGTTGATGTATTACTGTCTTCTGTGTGTGTAGTTTCTGATGAACGTGTTAACAGGCTGGGTGAAGGTTCTAGCTGAATCTGAAGAGAACGGTGTCAAACATAGCGGTGCTGAAGACATGTGGCCGTCTGTGTGTATGGAGCTTTCGTCTCCACTGCAGGTCAATACTGACATCCTGCGCAGACACCTTGTCTGTGAGCTCTACAACCAGGGCCTGGACCTGCGGGCAGAGGAGGTAACACAAACACATGCACACACACTGTTTAAACCTCCTGAGCATATATAGACCATTCTAATGGTCAAAGTCAGTGTTGGAAACATCTTGAAATTTTTTTCCGTCTTTTTACTCAAATTTTGTATGTATGCAAATTCTATAATATGCAAGGCACACATTTCTAGTAACTGTGCAGATAATTCTCATATTGTATTTTCAGAAAGATTTAGAATATATAATCTAAAAAATATATATAATTTAAAAAGAAGGGTTATATTGACTTAAGAATTGGCTTACATCTTACATCCCGCTAGTGACAGCACATTTTCAGTAGTGACAGTAATGTTTAAGTGTCACATTAGAATTTTAACCCACATACTAAAACACTACTAAAACATACTAAAAAACAAAAAATTATCTTAACTGTTCGAAAATTAAGGATTATTTTGTGCCCAAATAAAGGATTATTTGTTTCCTTTTGTCACTACCGAAACAATGATGACATTTTGGTCGTGACTGTTACATTGGTGAAAAATTTATGGGATAAAAATAAATAAAATATATATATTTTTTAACTTCACTTTTTAAAAAAAAAAACACCAAAATGATAATTAAAAACAGCAATGGAATAAAATGCTGAAATTATTTTAATATAATTTTCATAAGTTGAAATTTAGGTGTTAGGTGCTATTAATAAACATTTGAATACCTTAATGCTTATTAAATTTGTGGGGGGTTTTTGTTTGTTTGTTTCTTTTTTGGTTGTGGGACAGTGCTTTTGGCCAATTGTGTAGAATAGCCCATATACAGGAGTGAAATATATACAGATGCTAATGAGCTTTCTTTTGGATTATTTTTGTATATTTCTTTTTTCCTCTTATTTTGTTCTATTATTTTTGTTTTGAATTCTTTCTTGTTTCTTTTTCTCTTTTTTGTTTTTTTATAATTTTCTTTTTTCATTTTACATTTTGTTTTTAACTTTCTATTTGTATTTTTTCTTTTCGTCATTAATCTCTCAGGTGATGATGGAGGTGCAGGACAAGGATGTTTTGGGCTCTCAGCTGCTGGTGTTGACTGGTCAGAGGCTCTCTTACTCTTTGCTGCACTCCCAATCACAGACCAAACCCAATATGGAGCTGTTGGCCCGTCTGCCGCCCACTCTCTGCACCTGGCTGAAGGCTATGGTGAGATCACACAGACTGCACAGTTCTCAAAACTCTTACCATCTTACACTCATCTGTCATGCTTTTTGTTATTAGGACCCCAGTGAGCTGCGCTGTCCGTCAGTCCCTCTGTCTCAGAGCGGTCGACTGATCAACAAAGTCATCGAGATGCTCCCCGAAAACCATGCCCAGTACAGCCTTGCCCTTCACCTGCTGGAGGCCGTGGACTCTTTACACGAAGAGCCCTGATAAAAAGAAATGCACAGGAGGAGAGAATGAGAATCATGTTTTTTTTAATATTCTAGACTTTAAAATGTTCCCAGAAGCCCCAAGACCTCCCAAGAACCTGGATGAATGCATCTTCATCATTACCATCATAATCATCATCCTCAGTAATCTGCTTAATTTAGCAGACTTGAATTTCTTTCTCACAACTGTCACTAAAATAACATATCAAGAGCATTAGCACCTCTAGAGGATGTGCTGTCCCACAACGCCTGTGCACACTGAACGTGTCACAAATAAAGGGTCCGGAGTCTCTAGTGTCTAGAGTGTTATTAGGATAAATAAAAAGCCAATGTTATTCATGTACAGTAGTCCTGTAATTAAAGAAGAATGGCGTTCTTTACAAGGAAGCTTTAAAATAATATTGTGCTGTAATCAGTATAATCAAAACATTACAGTATATTAACACCATGGGGGGTATATTTTCTATATATTTCAAATTCTAGATGTTCTTGTTCATTTATTCTGCCAATTAAACATGTCTGCAATGTCTCATTGATGCTGTTTGTTAGTAAACAAGCACTAAAATGTCATTGGTTATTATCGGTATGTTATTTTAAATGTACACGTTTAGGTGTGGTTGCAAGGTGAGACAAAAGAAAGAATTCTCTTCAGTAGAGCTGACTTTTATGCAGTCCTGTACCAGCTGTGCCTGGCTGCTCATATAATGCAACGTTAATCATGATACCAAAAATAAAGACCATTTCAGAGAACTGTTGTGTAGCTCATTGTCTTTAAAATGAAACAGGAGCGTTAAACTAGCAACTAATGAAAGTAAAGTATATTTAATCAGTTCATTTAGGAATTTAGAGGGTCAGGAAGACCTCCATGTGAAAAACTGACATGTAGCTGAAATATTTATAAATTAATTAATATAAAATAAAATTAGATTACAACCAGCACGGTTATTAGTACAACCATGATCTTTGAAACAATTACAGTACCGTGAAAATACCATCGGTTGCAAAACCATGATATACAGCGATGCCTGATCAGTGTTGCCAGACAGAATTTTTTGTGATAAAATTGTATTAAATCTTGAAACACAAAATAAATAAAACAGAAAACAAAGAATTTAGGGGAAAACAAAGTGAATTTTATGGGGCCGTAAATTAACTGTTGGCTTGAAAGAATTTATGAAAAAAAAAAAGTCTCAGAGCGTTTCCTTTCATAATGATGGTAAATGAATATTGTGATAAATATTGATATGATACGGGAAAAAAATATTTTCATAATATTTCTGGTCATATCACCCAGTCCTAATTTTACATTTTATCATGAAAAGTGCTGAAAATTAAAATAAAAGGCTAAAAATGTTCATTTTAAAGGACGTGTCCTTTTTATCAGCTGCCAGCTGTGATTGCACAGGGCAAAAATTGGGCTAGTTTTCATTCCTTTTGGGCAGGTTTTGAATAAGCTTTGGCTGGAATTTTCTGGGACCTGGCAACCCTTATACTGATATATTTGCTTATCTGCAGTACTGGAAAAAGTGCAAACAGCGTTCTCACGGTTATTGCTGCTGAAAATGGTTGATTATTGTCATGTTTTGGGCTGTTCTATTCGGTCGGATCGGGAAAAACAGTACTATAGACTGCCAAAAGTTATAACAAACCAAGAAGAGTGCAAAAACTGCCTGAGAACAAAACGCGTTTGTGGTTGACCAAACGGAACCAGGATTTCCAGGGCAAGAATCTTGACAACATTCATGTTTGTTTTATTTCCAGTCAGGTAGGTGAAATATTAGGCTAATATCCAAATTAATACTGTTCGTAGGTATCTACCACCTTTAGTTTGCCAAAATATTGCACCCTTTCCTGCTAAGTCCTTTTCTATATGATTTACCAGCTTCCACACGTTTTTTAATTGTTTAGACAGCATAAATTAGGAGAGCAACGTATTCAGCAGTACATTAACTGTTCAATCTGTGCTATTGCCTACTGTACATCCGAGTATCGCCAATATGGCCGCACATCCGGGTAACTGACCGAATCGTGACACGTCCAAACCCTTTATTTACATATGTTTGAGTAAATCATGAAAACAAGTTTTAATAAGACTTATCATATAAATTAAAAGTGGGAACACATGAAGATTCTTATTCTCTTTTCTGTACTGTGTTTATTGGTTTAGCAATAAAAGTGACGTCATAAAGCATCAATTTACAGGTAAACAGAAACTAAAACTGACAATCTCTTCTCTCTGAGCCTCATTTATGAAACAAGCAGAATGAACATTTAAATTTTGTAAACCAATTGTTAGGTAAACTGCCACATTTAAATTCACAATTTAAGATGGGTTTCACAATGGACTTCTGCTTTGGCTTCATGAATGAGTCACTCTGACATTACAGTACATCTTTAGTTCAAAATATTAGACAATAAAATATACCCCTTCATGACTTGAATATACATAAAAATAAAGATAGACGTGTTCAACCAAACCTTTCACCCACCGCAAAAACAATCATATACATACACAAAGGCCCTTTTCAGAGTACTTAATCCTTTGCTTAATCCTGTAGCAGAAAACTACAGTCAGTGCTCATATTATAAATATGATCTGAATATGCTTTTTGTGGACTTTTTTTGTCTCAGCTGAGAATCTGCTGTTTGGTTTTTCCTTCTAAATTACTGCTTTATTCATTTATAACAGTTCATCTCCCATCTGACCCCTGAGAAGCACAATCCCCCTCTCCCACAGCTTCAGACAACTTTCTGCCTGTTACAATAGCAGCTTCATTCTGGTCCATGTTAGCCCTTGCAGTCTTTTTCACCGGAGGAGGAGGAGGAGGAGGAGGAGCAGAAGAAGGAGGAGGTGGGTCAGCGGGTGGGCAGTAGTCATGGCAACAGTCGGGGTGATTACTTGGCATTTTCCAGCACTGTTTGGCATCGTGGGCAGAGGCAGTCTGGCTCATCTGATGTGTATCGTCGACATCTCGGACAGCGTGAGAGAGAGGTGGGCATTGCAGCTACACTGTATGAACTCTCCTCACGGATCACACCCCCTACAAAACACACAAATGAGCAGAATAAAACACACTTCTATCTTACAAAACTACCTGAACAAGTTACTTGTTAAGAACAGGTATTATGTATTTCATGTTTTTTTTCTAAATTGGAATTCTTATCCCGTTTCCCAGGTAAAGACAAGTCTAACTGCTTATAGTTAAAATCACTGCATGTTACCAATCAGTAGTTCCTGACTTTCTGATTTCTCACTGATAAAATATTTAAATATATAGGAGGAAATAACTCAATATGTGACCTTGGACCACAAAACCAGGGGTCAAGTTTTTGATATTGAGATTTATACATCATATGAAAGCTGAATAAGCTTTCCACTGATGTATGGTTTATTAGGACACGACAATATTTGGCTGAGACACAAATATTTGAAAATCTGAAATCTGAGATTTATTGATATTGAGAAAATCACCTTTAAAGTTGTCTAAATGAAGTTCTTAGTAATGCATATTACTAATCAGAAATTAAGTTTTGATATATTTACAGTAGGAGATATACCATATATCTTCATGGAACATGATCTTTACTTAACATCCTAATGATTTTTGGCATAAAAGAAAAAAAATAGATAATATTGACGCTACTGC
>JAHKKF010494167.1:0-11269 GCA_019740295.1 Labeo calbasu | reverse complement strand
TCATCTTCACACCAGGATTCGAACTAAAGGCTTCTCCTTTCCATACAGCCGTCGTTTTCTGGTATTCAGGAGGATCTTGCTCGTGTTGGCCAAGTCCTGCAGCGATACACAGAGATGAACTCGCGGCCCTGCGTCTCATTCGCTCAAGACTCAAGCGGGCCTCTGCCAGTCCGAACATTTCTGTCTCAATTGGAGTGGGTGAATGGAGAGCTCAGAGTGATTAAACAACCTGATAACGACTGGACCCAGCTGGGTAAAACCGGATATTTATTTCGTTGTGCATTATTCTTATGCTGCTTTTAATTGTCTGCATGTTTACATTTGATCTGTTGCTACATCTATTTCATTGCAACTTTAAAGTTTTAATACTGTTAAATGTAATCTTTAGCAGATCTCAAAATGAATATCCATTTTTCATATTAAACATTTTGATGTTATGAATTCACTTGTAGCATTTACAGTTGAGGTCAAAGGCTTACATACACCTTACAGAATCTGCAAAATGTTAATTATTTTACTAAAACAAGAGGGATTATACAAAATGCATGTTATTGTTTTCTGACCTGAATAAAATGTTTCACATAAAAGTTTACATATAGTCAACAAGAGAAAATAATAGTTGAATTTATAAAAATGACCCCATTCAAAAGTTTACATATACTTGATTCTTAATACTGTGTTGTTACCTTAATGATCCACAGCTTTTGTTTTGTTTTTTTGTTTAGTGATAGTTGTTCTTGAGTCCTTTGTTTGTCCTGAACAGTTAAAGTGCTGTTCTTCAGAAAAATCCTTCCGGTCCCACAATTGTTTTGTTTTTTTCAGGATTTTTGTGTATTTTAACCCTTTCCAACAATGACTCTATGATTTTGAGGGACTCATATGCAACTATTAAAGAAGGTTCATACATTCACTGATGCTTCAGAAGAAAACATGATGCATTAAGAGCTAGGGCTGTAAACTTTTTGAATTTGAAGATCAGGGTAAATTTAATTAATTTTGTCTTCTGTGAAACATGCAAGTATCTTCTGTAGCTTCTGAAGGGCAGTACTAAATAAAAAAAATATGATATTTAGGCAAAATAAGAAAAATGTACACATTTTCATTCTGTTCAAAAGTTTACACCCCTGTGTCTTAATGCATTGTTTTTTCTTCTGGAGCATCAGTGAGCGTTTGAACCTTTTGTAATAGTTGCATATGAGTCCCTCAGTTGTCCTCAGTGTGAAAAGATGGATCTCAAAATCATACAGCCATTGTTGTAAAGGGTTCAAATACACAAAAATGCTGAAAAACCAAAGAATTTGTGGGACCTGAAGGATTTTTCTGAAGAACATTGGGCAGTTTAACTGTTCAGGGACTCATGAACAACTATCACTAAACAAAAAAACACACAGCTGTGGATCAGGTAACAACACAGTGTTAATAATCAAGTGTATGTAAACTTTTGAACGGGGTACATTTTTATGCATTAAACTATTATTTTCTCTTGTGGACTATATGTAAATGTCTTGAAATGTTGTGAAATATCTTATTCAGGTCAGTACTAAATAAAAAATAACATTGTATGATCCCTCTTATTTTGGTAAAATAATTACCATTTTGCAGATTCTGCAAGGTGTGTGTAAACTTTTGACCTCAACTGTATTTAGACAAAACAGTGTAGAATTTTCTGTACTATCATTTATTGGCCATAACATATAAAATAATTAGGCCTATTTGTATCAAAATTTTCATAATGGTTCATCACAAATGTGATTTTTGTGTGAAATGTGATTTTTGTATGCATTTCAGGTAGTTTCTTGTTCTGGGGTTGTCTCTCTGGTCAGAGTCCTTTACAAAGAGTGTGTGAGACTCTGCAGGAAAGTGGCATCAGCCCTCAGCAGCTACTGGTAAGTGATATAAAGAGGAAAAAAAAGGAACAGGTTTGAATGGTTAGAACAGAACATCCTTAAGTGTAATTTCTGCTTTTTTGTGTCCATCTGCCAGTCTTTGCTTTTGTCGGTTTGGCTGAACAAAGAGAAGGAAGTACTGAAGTGCCCAGACGCCGTCTCACACCTGCACACGCTGCTGTCCACCCTCAGCTCCATGAAAGGTCTTTAATGTCATCTGTGAGTTAGATTGACTTGTATATTTTATCCTGTAGATTAACATTTTATATTGTGTGTGTGTGTATTAGGAGCAGTGGATGAGTCATGGGACGGCCAGTGTGTGTCACCCTGGTGGCAGCAGGTGCGCACAGCTTGTGTTCAGTCTGAGAGCTCCGGTGCCGCACTACTGGCTGCTCTAGTCGCTCATCGTGTAGCCAAGAATGCCATCACCAAGCTGGCAGAGAGCAAGGTCTGTGTGTGCACATGTGTTTTTTGCATCTGTAGAATTGGTGCATTATGTGTGCAACTCTCTCAAAGCAAGCTCTCTGTGCAGTTTCAGGAGGAGTGGGAATGTGTTTCTCTGGAGTTGGAGCAGTGGTTGGTGTGTATAAAACAGTTGGAGGATGTTCTTGCTCTGCAGACGCTGCTCTGCCTGCCGTCTCCTCAGGGCTCCACAGGTGGCGCTGTTACACGCTGCTCGGTCAAAACACTTTTGGAAAGTGGCAGAGGTACTTAAAACACACTACTGTTCCAAAGTTAAGGGTTCTAGCAATGATGCATTAAATTGATCAGAAGTTGATATTCATTACAGAAACCCTAAAAAAAATTACAGTCATATTAAACAGCACAATTGTTTTCAATTGTTGTACGAGTGTGCATTTCAGCATGTGACACAATCCGCCTTACCATCACAGGGGTAATTACATTTTTAAATATACTGAAAGAGAAAACAATTCTTTTAAACTGTAATAATATTTCAAATAAATAATATTACATATTATTGCTGTTTTTACTGTTAAATGCAGCCTTGGTGAGCAGAAGAGACTTCTTTCAAAAACATTTATTAAATCTTACTGACCCAAAACTTCTGAACAATTGCTGTCAGTAAAAATATGACTTAACATATCTGCTTTTGTACAAGCTAAGATAAAATTACATAAATAATAATGTTTTCTTGTTTTCATTTTTTGTCTTTTAGGGGGTGTAGCAGACTGTGTTTCGAAGTTGATCTTCAGACAGGGTGTGTCTCCTGATCTCCTAAGTGATATCCTACTACGAAGGGGAGAGAATGAACCCACTCAACAGCCAGTCCAGCAAGGCGGGGAGGAGAAACTGGAGGGTAACCGTAGAGATTCCTGATCATGTTACTTAGATGCTAGATCTTGTGTTATCTGTTTGACTGAAGCGTCTGTGTGTGTTTGTGTTTTCTTAGAGCTGCTGGAGTGTGTGTGTCAGCGGTTCCCAAATTCTCTGTCTCCTGATGTGCTGTTTGCTCACTGTAGCTGGGAAAATGTGGTGCAGTGGAACAAAGACCCAGAGGTAAAGACTGTAAATCTCAGAGCTGTCTTAATAGAGTTGGTAACCAAGAACTGGTTCTTGTTTAGAACTTGCTGAAAAAATACCAGAATCAAATGAGTTTGCCTGCCCATCCAGTGCTGATGATTAATGGTAAACAAACTCGGCTTGAGGTCCAAGTTCAACCCCCCATTGCGGTACTACCTAGAGCAGAGGTGCCCAAACTCGTTCCTGGAAGGCTGGTGTCCTGCAGAGTTTAGCTCCAACTTGCCTCCACACCTGCCGGAAAGTTTGTAGTATACATATTAGAGCTTGATTAGCTGGTTCAGGTGTGTTTAATTGGGGTTGGAGCTAAACTCTTCAGGGCAGGTGCCCTCCAGGACCATGTTTGGGCACCCGTGACCTAGAGGGAGAATAACAGAAATAGAGGAGGAGCTGGGGAGGTGGAGGGATGCCAGAAGAATTGACGCTGGGACAGCGCAGTGAGTGCTGCTTATATAGGCTCGTATTGATGACATGACTGAATGATTAGGCTCCTCCCGAACCTATTTTGTGAAAGAACTGAATATATATTTATTTCTGAATACTTGTTTGTAAAAGTGAAGGAGCATTAAAGGAACTGGATTTCCTTGGAATTTTCTACTGGAGAAATATCAACCAATCACATACAACTTTTCATTTCTCCCTTTCTGTTCAGGTGGGGCAGTACTTAGAGTGGTCAGTGGAGTTTTTGAAGATGATATCCAATCCTCACATTCAGTTGGGTAAGAGATATATGGCATATATGTGACCCTGGACCACAAAACCAGTCATAAGGGTCAGTTATTTGAAATTGAGATTTAAGAAATCATCCAAAATCTGAATAAATAAGCTTCCCATTGACATCTGGTTTGTTAGGATAGGACAATATTTGGCCGAGATAAAACTATTTGGAAATATGAGGGTGCAAAAAAATCTAAATATTGAGAAAATTGCCTTTAAAGTTATCCAAATGAAGTTCTTAGCAATGCATATTACTATTAAAAAATTAAGTTTTGATTTCCGGTTGATGTGCGATAATTTTGACCCATACAATGTATTTTTGGCTATTGCTACAAATATACCCGTGCTACTTAAGACTGGTTTTGTGGTCCAGGGTCACATATTGACTAGATGAAAGATGATTTGATTGGCAGAGCAATGGATAGGAGCTTGCCACAAAATAATGCTTCACAACAGAAAGAATACCATGAAATAACTCGCTCTTCTTCAACTATTCTCTCACTTTCTCTCAGGTGTCTCTGCCATGATGTGGCAGACCTTCATAGTCAAGCGGTTTTCAGCTGCTGCCTTCCTAATGGAAAAGGTTTGCTTTTCTTTATATTCTTGCTCTTCCTCTGTGTGCTGTGTTTAAGATTTAATAATTGACTGTGCATGTGTTGATGTAGGTGGGAAAGGCACCTAAAGACCGGCTGTGCAGACGGGTAAGAGAAGTCACAAAGCATAAATTAAATTCAGATCTGTTTTATTTAAACTAACGCCTATGTGTGTGTGTTTAGGATGTAGGAATGGGCGACGCAGCTGCGAGGAGTTTCCTGGGCTCCTGTGTGCAGTTACTGCAGGCCCTGATGGAGGTCTCATCTTCCTCTTTTCTCCCTTCCTTTCCTTTTTTCTCCAGAGTAAGGACTGATTAATCTGGATGCATGGGCGGAAGCATGTCTTAACTTACTGTGGCTTTTACAATAAAGATGATGAGCAAAGAATAGGTTGAAATAAAAGTGAGAAATATATTCTAAACTTCTTTTCTCCCTCAGGCGGATTCAGCGATGGAGGAAACGTCTGCTCCGGATGTGTGTGTGGAGGAAGTATGGGGCAGTGCTGAGGGTCCAGTGTCTATAGTGGAATTAGCTCTGGATCAGAGATCTGTTCACTATCCTCTCGTTCAGCATCACTGTGTGTTAGCGTCACTGCTGCACGCCGCCATGACCTTCTCCCTGCGCCTGAAACCGCTCAGCCTGTTTGACAGCAAGGTAAAAGCACAGAATTATGCATTTATACATGCACACCTTACTAAAATTTGAACATTTACAAATTTGATGTTTAGTGCCCTAAATCACAGCACTTAAAGGGATAGTTCACCCAAAAATGAAAATTCTGTCATTAATTACTCATCCTCATGTCGTTCCAAACCTGAACAAATTAAGATGTTTTTGATGAAAACATGAGGGTGAGTTATTAATGACACAATTTTCTTTTTTTGGGTGAACTGTCTCTTTAAGCATCAATGATCTGTTCATTTGAATATGTCATTACAGGGAAGAAAACGTTATTGAAATTTCCATTTTATGCCGTCTAATTCATATCGTCTTTTTCTCTCACCTATAGGGTAAGAATGCATTTTTTAGAGATTTGTCGTCCATTCAGCTGCTGCCCAGTGGAGACATGGACCCCAACCTGGTGTCTGTGAGACAAGAGGTGAGTCACAGCGCCACTCTCAGCACTGGAGGCAGAACTGTAGCCATCAAGAACACCTCCATGCAAAATGGCTTTATTTGATGCAAAAGATTTATTTTATGGTCACATGCATCTTGTACAGTGACAGTGAAATGTAAGATGTTTATAGCTTGCCTCTGAAACCAATGTTGATGTATTACTGTCTTCTGTGTGTGTAGTTTCTGATGAACGTGTTAACAGGCTGGGTGAAGGTTCTAGCTGAATCTGAAGAGAACGGTGTCAAACATAGCGGTGCTGAAGACATGTGGCCGTCTGTGTGTATGGAGCTTTCGTCTCCACTGCAGGTCAATACTGACATCCTGCGCAGACACCTTGTCTGTGAGCTCTACAACCAGGGCCTGGACCTGCGGGCAGAGGAGGTAACACAAACACATGCACACACACTGTTTAAACCTCCTGAGCATATATAGACCATTCTAATGGTCAAAGTCAGTGTTGGAAACATCTTGAAATTTTTTTCCGTCTTTTTACTCAAATTTTGTATGTATGCAAATTCTATAATATGCAAGGCACACATTTCTAGTAACTGTGCAGATAATTCTCATATTGTATTTTCAGAAAGATTTAGAATATATAATCTAAAAAATATATATAATTTAAAAAGAAGGGTTATATTGACTTAAGAATTGGCTTACATCTTACATCCCGCTAGTGACAGCACATTTTCAGTAGTGACAGTAATGTTTAAGTGTCACATTAGAATTTTAACCCACATACTAAAACACTACTAAAACATACTAAAAAACAAAAAATTATCTTAACTGTTCGAAAATTAAGGATTATTTTGTGCCCAAATAAAGGATTATTTGTTTCCTTTTGTCACTACCGAAACAATGATGACATTTTGGTCGTGACTGTTACATTGGTGAAAAATTTATGGGATAAAAATAAATAAAATATATATATTTTTTAACTTCACTTTTTAAAAAAAAAAACACCAAAATGATAATTAAAAACAGCAATGGAATAAAATGCTGAAATTATTTTAATATAATTTTCATAAGTTGAAATTTAGGTGTTAGGTGCTATTAATAAACATTTGAATACCTTAATGCTTATTAAATTTGTGGGGGGTTTTTGTTTGTTTGTTTCTTTTTTGGTTGTGGGACAGTGCTTTTGGCCAATTGTGTAGAATAGCCCATATACAGGAGTGAAATATATACAGATGCTAATGAGCTTTCTTTTGGATTATTTTTGTATATTTCTTTTTTCCTCTTATTTTGTTCTATTATTTTTGTTTTGAATTCTTTCTTGTTTCTTTTTCTCTTTTTTGTTTTTTTATAATTTTCTTTTTTCATTTTACATTTTGTTTTTAACTTTCTATTTGTATTTTTTCTTTTCGTCATTAATCTCTCAGGTGATGATGGAGGTGCAGGACAAGGATGTTTTGGGCTCTCAGCTGCTGGTGTTGACTGGTCAGAGGCTCTCTTACTCTTTGCTGCACTCCCAATCACAGACCAAACCCAATATGGAGCTGTTGGCCCGTCTGCCGCCCACTCTCTGCACCTGGCTGAAGGCTATGGTGAGATCACACAGACTGCACAGTTCTCAAAACTCTTACCATCTTACACTCATCTGTCATGCTTTTTGTTATTAGGACCCCAGTGAGCTGCGCTGTCCGTCAGTCCCTCTGTCTCAGAGCGGTCGACTGATCAACAAAGTCATCGAGATGCTCCCCGAAAACCATGCCCAGTACAGCCTTGCCCTTCACCTGCTGGAGGCCGTGGACTCTTTACACGAAGAGCCCTGATAAAAAGAAATGCACAGGAGGAGAGAATGAGAATCATGTTTTTTTTAATATTCTAGACTTTAAAATGTTCCCAGAAGCCCCAAGACCTCCCAAGAACCTGGATGAATGCATCTTCATCATTACCATCATAATCATCATCCTCAGTAATCTGCTTAATTTAGCAGACTTGAATTTCTTTCTCACAACTGTCACTAAAATAACATATCAAGAGCATTAGCACCTCTAGAGGATGTGCTGTCCCACAACGCCTGTGCACACTGAACGTGTCACAAATAAAGGGTCCGGAGTCTCTAGTGTCTAGAGTGTTATTAGGATAAATAAAAAGCCAATGTTATTCATGTACAGTAGTCCTGTAATTAAAGAAGAATGGCGTTCTTTACAAGGAAGCTTTAAAATAATATTGTGCTGTAATCAGTATAATCAAAACATTACAGTATATTAACACCATGGGGGGTATATTTTCTATATATTTCAAATTCTAGATGTTCTTGTTCATTTATTCTGCCAATTAAACATGTCTGCAATGTCTCATTGATGCTGTTTGTTAGTAAACAAGCACTAAAATGTCATTGGTTATTATCGGTATGTTATTTTAAATGTACACGTTTAGGTGTGGTTGCAAGGTGAGACAAAAGAAAGAATTCTCTTCAGTAGAGCTGACTTTTATGCAGTCCTGTACCAGCTGTGCCTGGCTGCTCATATAATGCAACGTTAATCATGATACCAAAAATAAAGACCATTTCAGAGAACTGTTGTGTAGCTCATTGTCTTTAAAATGAAACAGGAGCGTTAAACTAGCAACTAATGAAAGTAAAGTATATTTAATCAGTTCATTTAGGAATTTAGAGGGTCAGGAAGACCTCCATGTGAAAAACTGACATGTAGCTGAAATATTTATAAATTAATTAATATAAAATAAAATTAGATTACAACCAGCACGGTTATTAGTACAACCATGATCTTTGAAACAATTACAGTACCGTGAAAATACCATCGGTTGCAAAACCATGATATACAGCGATGCCTGATCAGTGTTGCCAGACAGAATTTTTTGTGATAAAATTGTATTAAATCTTGAAACACAAAATAAATAAAACAGAAAACAAAGAATTTAGGGGAAAACAAAGTGAATTTTATGGGGCCGTAAATTAACTGTTGGCTTGAAAGAATTTATGAAAAAAAAAAAGTCTCAGAGCGTTTCCTTTCATAATGATGGTAAATGAATATTGTGATAAATATTGATATGATACGGGAAAAAAATATTTTCATAATATTTCTGGTCATATCACCCAGTCCTAATTTTACATTTTATCATGAAAAGTGCTGAAAATTAAAATAAAAGGCTAAAAATGTTCATTTTAAAGGACGTGTCCTTTTTATCAGCTGCCAGCTGTGATTGCACAGGGCAAAAATTGGGCTAGTTTTCATTCCT
The DNA here is from genome assembly GCA_019740295.1 of Labeo calbasu. NCBI lineage: Eukaryota > Metazoa > Chordata > Actinopteri > Cypriniformes > Cyprinidae > Labeo > Labeo calbasu. The sequence goes on along the minus strand of JAHKKF010494167.1, from coordinate 2,214 downwards.
TTTGGGCAGGTTTTGAATAAGCTTTGGCTGGAATTTTCTGGGACCTGGCAACCCTTATACTGATATATTTGCTTATCTGCAGTACTGGAAAAAGTGCAAACAGCGTTCTCACGGTTATTGCTGCTGAAAATGGTTGATTATTGTCATGTTTTGGGCTGTTCTATTCGGTCGGATCGGGAAAAACAGTACTATAGACTGCCAAAAGTTATAACAAACCAAGAAGAGTGCAAAAACTGCCTGAGAACAAAACGCGTTTGTGGTTGACCAAACGGAACCAGGATTTCCAGGGCAAGAATCTTGACAACATTCATGTTTGTTTTATTTCCAGTCAGGTAGGTGAAATATTAGGCTAATATCCAAATTAATACTGTTCGTAGGTATCTACCACCTTTAGTTTGCCAAAATATTGCACCCTTTCCTGCTAAGTCCTTTTCTATATGATTTACCAGCTTCCACACGTTTTTTAATTGTTTAGACAGCATAAATTAGGAGAGCAACGTATTCAGCAGTACATTAACTGTTCAATCTGTGCTATTGCCTACTGTACATCCGAGTATCGCCAATATGGCCGCACATCCGGGTAACTGACCGAATCGTGACACGTCCAAACCCTTTATTTACATATGTTTGAGTAAATCATGAAAACAAGTTTTAATAAGACTTATCATATAAATTAAAAGTGGGAACACATGAAGATTCTTATTCTCTTTTCTGTACTGTGTTTATTGGTTTAGCAATAAAAGTGACGTCATAAAGCATCAATTTACAGGTAAACAGAAACTAAAACTGACAATCTCTTCTCTCTGAGCCTCATTTATGAAACAAGCAGAATGAACATTTAAATTTTGTAAACCAATTGTTAGGTAAACTGCCACATTTAAATTCACAATTTAAGATGGGTTTCACAATGGACTTCTGCTTTGGCTTCATGAATGAGTCACTCTGACATTACAGTACATCTTTAGTTCAAAATATTAGACAATAAAATATACCCCTTCATGACTTGAATATACATAAAAATAAAGATAGACGTGTTCAACCAAACCTTTCACCCACCGCAAAAACAATCATATACATACACAAAGGCCCTTTTCAGAGTACTTAATCCTTTGCTTAATCCTGTAGCAGAAAACTACAGTCAGTGCTCATATTATAAATATGATCTGAATATGCTTTTTGTGGACTTTTTTTGTCTCAGCTGAGAATCTGCTGTTTGGTTTTTCCTTCTAAATTACTGCTTTATTCATTTATAACAGTTCATCTCCCATCTGACCCCTGAGAAGCACAATCCCCCTCTCCCACAGCTTCAGACAACTTTCTGCCTGTTACAATAGCAGCTTCATTCTGGTCCATGTTAGCCCTTGCAGTCTTTTTCACCGGAGGAGGAGGAGGAGGAGGAGGAGCAGAAGAAGGAGGAGGTGGGTCAGCGGGTGGGCAGTAGTCATGGCAACAGTCGGGGTGATTACTTGGCATTTTCCAGCACTGTTTGGCATCGTGGGCAGAGGCAGTCTGGCTCATCTGATGTGTATCGTCGACATCTCGGACAGCGTGAGAGAGAGGTGGGCATTGCAGCTACACTGTATGAACTCTCCTCACGGATCACACCCCCTACAAAACACACAAATGAGCAGAATAAAACACACTTCTATCTTACAAAACTACCTGAACAAGTTACTTGTTAAGAACAGGTATTATGTATTTCATGTTTTTTTTCTAAATTGGAATTCTTATCCCGTTTCCCAGGTAAAGACAAGTCTAACTGCTTATAGTTAAAATCACTGCATGTTACCAATCAGTAGTTCCTGACTTTCTGATTTCTCACTGATAAAATATTTAAATATATAGGAGGAAATAACTCAATATGTGACCTTGGACCACAAAACCAGGGGTCAAGTTTTTGATATTGAGATTTATACATCATATGAAAGCTGAATAAGCTTTCCACTGATGTATGGTTTATTAGGACACGACAATATTTGGCTGAGACACAAATATTTGAAAATCTGAAATCTGAGATTTATTGATATTGAGAAAATCACCTTTAAAGTTGTCTAAATGAAGTTCTTAGTAATGCATATTACTAATCAGAAATTAAGTTTTGATATATTTACAGTAGGAGATATACCATATATCTTCATGGAACATGATCTTTACTTAACATCCTAATGATTTTTGGCATAAAAGAAAAAAAATAGATAATATTGACGCTACTGC
>JAHKKF010494166.1:0-12768 GCA_019740295.1 Labeo calbasu | reverse complement strand
ATTTGTACATACACTGACAACACACATTAATGTTAGATTAATAATAGATTAATAATAATAGATTTAAATGTAAATCATTGTATCAGTATTTTATTTTCCGAGTTGTGCTGCGGTAGAAAGAGTGTAGCTCAGTGCCAGTAGTGCAACAGTTCTACGCAATCAAAATAATGGCACCCCCCATTGTCCAAAATATGTATGGGGATTTATTTAAATATAATTAAATATAATTTTTTTTTTTTTTTAATATAAACAAATCTTTCATGGGTTTTCTACTACATATTTCAGTAAGATACATCATTTACATCATATGAAGCCATACAAGTCTTAATACCCAGGGTTTCCTTTAATATACTACTATTCTAATAAAAAAAGTTTTTTGTCTGTAAGATTTTTTGCAGAACCTAAAATCTAATATGTTGATTTGCTTCTCTCAAAAAAAAAAAAAAAATCCACCTTTTTTTTGGATTTGTTTTTTTCCTCAAAAGAACAACTAGAAAGAAACTTCCCCCAAACTACTACACAGTACTGTATGATTATTGAATACTTGTATTATTTTACTCTATTTTATATTATTATTATTTATTACAGATACAAGTACTTTTATTATTTATTTACTTATTTATTAATTTATTTTTTAATTTCATGATACACAATAGACTGTTGGCAAAATTATACTGACCAGACAGCAGAAGCATGTGTCCATGATCCCGATGAGCTCAGGAATACTCAGATCCTTCACTCGTATGGCCTCATCCTTCAGAAAGATCAATAGACAGAGGTAATAAGAAATAGGACAGAAAAAAAAAATGGAGACAGCCAAAGAGAGACAGAAAGTGACTTTCAGTACACTTTACAGTGTATATTTAAACGCACTATATTTAGGCTCATTATTACCTCACTATTAGACAAAATGAAATATCAGCGCTTTTTTTTTTTTTTGATGTTACCTTTACAGCCTGCTCAAAGTTGAGGACTTTACGGTTAACTTGGTTTCCGATCATCCCAGCATCCATCTTTGGATCCATCATCTCAATGGCTGACATCGCCTCAAACAGACCAAACCTACAGGAACATGAGCATCATGCATGCTGAATTCATGCACCAAACATTGCACTGTATGTAAAAGTTGTGTATGTCTTACTCAAATAAGTAAAATACACTTACAATTTGTCATGTAGCAACTCGCCAAGTTTGAGTTCTGCAAAAGGGAACACAGCAAATTCATTCACTACAGGTACAGGACAGATTCATCTATACGTGAACCTGATAAAACATGATCGATGACATTATAACTGTCTAAAAACCTGTTCTCGATAACTCAAATGTATTCAGGTGACTTGGCGCAGTGCTGGAGTTGGTTCATGATGTGTTCAAGTTCGCATGGGAAAGGAAGTTAATTTTAGATCTCTCAGACCATAAATGGCAAAACTGACAACATCAGGAAAATATATTCCTGCAGCCATGCCTCATTGCACTGTTAGAGAATAAATCGTACTTACAATCAACATTTCTCCAGAGTAGTAAAAACGCAATAATTCACTGATCTAAAGCATTGGCTGTACTGTGATATAAAGGTTGCATCCTGTCTAGAAATCACTTTTTACCTCTAATATAGGGTTGTGCCGATAGACGATAGTATCATGTATCGACGACAGTCAGAGATATCGCCTGTTGCTGATGCCTTTGACGATAGCAAGACGATTATTATTATTATCCGTCAAAAATAGACTAGGCCTAACTTTAGCGATGCAGTACAGAGAGCCGCTTTTGTGGCACTTCAGAAAATTGCCACTAGGGTAGCTGGTATAAACACAAGCACTGACAATGTTGGCTGCGTCGCAGAGCCGGTGCCAGGACACCTTCATCGGGTGGCAGGGGGCACAAATCACAAATCACGGTGACCGGGAGGGGGTGTTTCTGAGTGGGAAGCATGCAATCTGTGATTGCGTGCAGGTGCTGACGCTCGCGAAAGCGAGCAATTTTTCCGGTTTTACTTTCACTTTTGAAATCGATCAGGTTCAGCAAGGAGGGGGAAGTAGCTCGTTTTGGGGGGAACTGCCCCCCTTCGCGCCGCAGTGTGCAGTGTAAATAAGGGGTAAGAGATTTATTCATCATACAGTGATGGAACTATTGTATTCACCTATGGTACCGGGAGTGTTTTTTAAAGTGCATAAAAGCACTAGGCTAGTCATTATGTTAATATTCTTCGCTCGTTGTCTGTAGCTGCTTTTTGAATAACTAAGGAAACTTAAGTATTAATAACTTACAATGTTTCTATTAAATTGTTATCATGTTAAACACAAAGTCATACTGAAAACATTAGCCAAGGTTGCTTTAAATGTTAATGAGCTCTGCTCGCCCCGCCCCTCTCTTCTCTCTGTGGAGTGATGAGCCTGTTTACTTTAGCCCTGTTTAGCCGCTAAACTTGCTAACTAGCACGTTATTAGGAAAGGCGATCACAGAGATTCTTAAAAAAACCTTATACTCACTTCTGCTGTAAGTGAAGCTGGATCACGAATGATTTGCGCGAACATAGATGGATATATGTAGATCGCTCAATCTGAGATATTCTTGTCTAAGTTACATCCCTGCTCCGGCATCGAAACAATGGAGGTTGGACTGTTGTAAGGCGGGTTTGAGGTAAGATGCTCATGTCAATCAATTATCGCGGGAGCGGCCGACAGGCATCTGAGAATGGCTCGATTTGAAAATGGGAATATTATTTTTACAGATTAATTAAAAACCACTGCATGGATTTTTATCATTATAGGGTAGATGTGTACATACACTGCCAACACACATTAATGTTTAAACATCCAATGATCCCTTTAAATAAATTAACATGATAATATCGTGTATGGGCGATCTCACAGGCTGACAATTAAGACGATATGAAAACTGAGCATATTGCCCAACACTACTCTATAAATAACTGCTAGTTATACAATACATAGACTTCTTGCTTGTTTTGAAAATCTGGTTTGAGTATTACTGTAAATGTCACATAAACATGACACATTTTTCTCCCTGTGTTTCTCAGGGCTTTGTGGAAAATGGCTATTCTGAGATCATGTGCGCTCTGATGACAGTGACATCTGCTGCAGAGTTCAGCCAATAATAACTCACGGCTATATCACGCCCATGATTCTCTCAAATCCAGAAATCTGAAATACGAACACACATTGACACACACCTTTACAGGCTCCTTTGAATTCCTTGGTGACATCCACCCAGTTGGCATTGTTTCTCATCTTCTCTGGGATCCCGAGACCCCAACCACCCTCCTCCTCCTCTACCGATGACTTCATCACCATGGAGACAGCTGCGAACACAAAAGATACATGGGTCAAGGACGGGACATTTTCGAGTCTGCATCAAATTAAGTTTTTTATATACTAATAAAGTATATTACATACAAGTCAAATGTCTAACTTACTTCAAATAACTTTTGTGAAAGTAAAGTCAAAATTTGGATGAAACAGTGTTATAGCCATTCAGCGTGACAGACATATTTATGTAAAAAAAACAAAATACTTATTCTGAATTATACTTTTGTAAATGATATAAAGTAAAGTGTGACAATACAACATTTTATAAAATTTTAAATGATTTAAAACAACTGCTGACAAAGGGGTAAGACATAGTGCTTTGAAGGATAGTGGCAAATTTTGGTAAAGGTTTAAAATGTAAGTTTAAATTATATAAATGGAATAAAAAACACAGACAATCCAGGGAAAATATTATATGTACCTCACTATGCTGTCTAGTTTTTAAACGCAGACCAATATGTCCAAATTTGGTATCTCTTCAAGCTACAGTCAAGCATGACAGACCACAGACACAGACAATCAAAGAAACTCCAGTGTAGTTCTGCTGGTTTAACTGAACTGATCAGCACGTTTGACTCATGATCACAATACTGCAACCTCCCTTAAATCAAATTACTGGTCGACGATACGTCTGAGAATTTCAGGTAAGCGTGCATCTTGTACATTAATTGGATATTATTGATTTTAAATACTAAACCATTAACGATCTATCAAACTGTACATGAACAAAAAGCCAGATGACATTAGCTGGAGCGATATTTGCTAAGCTGTCTAACCCATTAAATATATAATTACTGCTAAATATATACTTAATTCCAGTTTACAATATTTTAAATACATATTTAATAACAAAAAAATGCATGATAAATACATACAATACCTTTTGATTGGCAATCTTTCTGTGCTGTTACAAATACTCAGCGCTGTCGCAGCGGGCGCTAGTGAATGACATCACACTGTGATTTGCATTCTGGGACATGTAGTTTTAAGCGTTGAAGCTAAAAATACGGGATAAATAAATACAGTATGTTTGTTATTACAACGTGTGTTGTTTTTTCCAGTTAAACATTGACGAATTACAATTAAATTTCTGAAATGTTTACTCTAAATTTAAGGTTTTTAATACGGGAAACACGTTATACACTGTCAGTCAAAAGTTTTTGAACAGTAAGATTTTTAAAGAATGTTTTTTTAAAGGAGTTTCTTTGTCTCACCAAGCCTGCATTTATTTGATCCAAAGTACAGCAAAAACATTCAAATTTTGAAAAATATTTACTATTTAAAACAACTGTTTTCCATTTGAATATATTTTAAAATGTGATTTATTCCTGTAAGTTTCAAAGCTGAATTTTTAGCATCATTAACTTTACTCCAGTCACATGATCCTCCAGAAATCATTCTAATATTCTGATGTGTTGCTCAATTTATTATTATTATTATTATGTTGAAAACAGAAAGTGTTGAAAGTGGATTTTTTTCAGGTTTCTTTGATGAATAGAATTGTAACATTATAAATGCCTTTTATCATCACTTTTGATCAGTTTAAAGTATTAAAGTATTAATTTCTATAATTTCTTTACCAAAAAAACAAAAACAATTATATTGACTCCAAGCTTTTGAATGGTGTAGTGTATAATGTTACAAAAGTGTTTTATTTCAGATAAATGCTGTTCTTTGCATTCTTCTACTCATCAAAGAGTCCTGAATAAATGCACTCCTGTAATCCTGAAAAAAAAAAAAAAAAAAAAAAAAAATGACTGGAGTAATGATTCTGAAAATTCAGTTTTGATCACAGGAATAAATTACATTTTAAAACATATTAAAATATAAAGCAGTTATTTTAAATAGTAAAAATATTTCACAATATTACTGATTTTGCTGTATTTTTAAACACTGAAAAAAAATCTTACTGTTCAAAAAATTTTGAATGGTACTGTCTGGTCAAAATGATTTTTTTTTTTTTTTGAAAGTTCTTTGTTTTGTTCATAAAATTGTAATTTTGTGCATTTTTTGGTGCACTTCTTTATTAGACAAAGCTGTGTAAAATTCATACAACAAAAAAAATTGTGTGTGTGTGTGTGTGTGTATACAACTGTAATATATGTCATGAGTATACAGAAAGAAAATATATGTAAATTTCAATTTTCATTTTTCAAAGTTTTTACTTTTAGAGAATACAACAAACAGACAAACAAACAAACAAATAAATAAATAATGCTCGTTTTTATCACCATCCACTGAGAAACACCAACTTCTCCTTTCACATCAGCTTCTGGATATTCTCAGAATAACTGACTAATGGTTTCAGTTTTTTTTTTTTTTTTATTGACGTATAACAAAACTGTTACAAATTTACGAAACAAAATGGCATACAACTTACATTCAAGGTCATCCATTTTAAGAGGGGCTTAGACTTAGAATACAAAACGAACATAAATAAACCAGTACAGGACAAAAATAAAATCAAAACAAACAAAAACAAACAAAAAACATTCAAACTTTAAACCAACCACATTAATAACTATGAATAAAACATAGGGGATAAATAAAATATTATAGTTATATTTATCAAATAACTCTAACAATATTCCCGCTTTTGTATTTTTTTAAGTTTTTGACAAAGCTTTTTCGAGTATTGTCTCAAATAATTCTTAAATACTATAAACGGGGGAGGGGGGGGGGNATTTGGGGGTGAATTTTTCTTTTTTCTTTTTCTTTTTCTTTTTTAACGTCTGCCGAGGTTACGTTACGTCACGTCAGCTCTGCGTCATGCTAAAAGAAAGCTGAGCTGCGCTTACGCCGATCTGTAAATCATCTGTACGTCAAGGTAATGTGTTATATGACGTACAGATCATGGATTCTGCGCCAGCTCTGTTACTGGACGCGCCCTCACTTCCGAGTGTGTTGGGGGTTAGAGTAAATAATAATACCATCAGGGGGCTTGTGTCTGTGTTGCCAAGAGAACGTGGTGTGAGGAGTTCAGATGGCGCAGGTCTCGCGTGCTTTTAAGGTTGGTAAACGCGTGTATTTTTATTTTTGCTCCTGTGTTTTACTCTCGCTCTGCCAGTGACAGAGATCAGCTGTCCCGTTAGCGGATCTGTGCTAACAGCAGAGCCTTCTCTGGAGGACAGGTGGATCTGACATGATCATGTGTTAATTTCACACAGAAGGGTGTGTGAAATGAATATTGGATAAGGACATTGAAATTAAATATTCATTATATGAACCGCATTTTACTGTCATCAATGTTATTTACTGTGACCAACTTCTTTTGACAACCTAATGTAAACATAGTATATTTGAACTGTATTTGCACACTGACCGTGGCTCAAAACCAAATAGACTCCCTACATAGACAGCTTGTTTGGGAGCCTATAATGTCCTAAAATGGCTGTCTATGTAGGCAGCTTAGTATGTTTTCATGTCCAGAAATGCTGTCAGGGTGGGCAGGTAGGTTACAATACACAAAACCTATTTGCCAGCTCTCTGGGAATTAATGCTTAAAATGCAGACTATGTAGAGAGAAAGGCTATAATGTCCAAAAATATGATCTATGATGGAAGCTCACTAGATTTTAAAGCCCAAAAATGCTTTATATATTAATAGTCTCCTATGAATTGATACCCCAAACTCAGTCAGTATGGGCTAAAAAGCTATAACACCCAGAAATGTTGTATAGGTAGGAAACTTAGTAGGTTTTGATGAAAACAAATAGGCTTTGACAGCCAAATTGCTTTATATGTTGGAATATATTTACAGCTTGATGCCCAAAAATGCAGTCTATATAGGCAAAATGGCTATCATTGCCCTTAAATTTAATCTAAGTTGGAAGCTCAGTAGATTTTGATGTTCAAAAATGCTGTTGAATAGTCTTTGATATGCTAAATGTTGGATATACTGGAGGCTCCCTAGGGTTTAATGCCCAACGATGCAGTCTATTTGGGCAAAATGGCTATAAAGTACAGTAATCTTGTCTAGGTAGGAAGCTCAACAGACTTGGATGCCTCATGTCAAATATGCTTTCTAAATGCTGTATATATTAAAAGCTCTGTGGTTTGATGGCCAGAAATGCAGACAGAATGACCATGATGCCCAAAAATATGATATAAGTTGAAAGCTCAGTAGTTTTTGATGCACAAAAATGCTGTCAAATACCCTAAATGTTGTAAACATTGGAAGCATTCTAAGGTTTGATGCTCAAAAATGCGATCTATATAGGCAGGCAGCCTATAATGGCCAGTATGGCTGTCTATGTAGGCAGTTTAGTGTTTTCATGTCCAAAAATGCTGTCAGAGTGGGCAGGCAGGTTATAATACACAAAAATATTTGCCAGCTCTCCAGGAGTTAATGCTTAAAATGCAGTCTATGTAGACAGAAAGGCTATGATGCCCAAAAATATGATCTATGATCGAAGCTCAGTAGTTTTTGATGCCCCAAACTACAGTCAGTATAGGCTGAAAAGCTATAACACCCAGAAATGTTGTATAGATAGGAAGCTTAGTAGGTTTTAATGAACACAAATGCTGTCAAATAGGCTTTGACAGCCAAGTTGCTTTATATATTGTAAGATCTGAAATGCAGTCTATATAGGCAGAATGGCTATGATTGCCCTTAAATTTGATCTAAGTTGGAAGTTAAGTAGATTTTGATGTTCAAAAATGGTGTCAAATAGGCTTTGTAACCCTAAATGCTGTGTATATTGTAAGCTCACTATGGTTCGATGCATGAAAATTCAGTCTTTAATGGCCATGATGCCCAAAAATATGATCTAAGTAAGAAGCTTAGTAGATTTTGATGCACAAAAATGCTGTCAAATAGTCTTTGATACGCTAGATGTTGTATATACTGGAAGCTCTCTAGGGTTCAGTGCCCAAAAATGCAGACTATACAGGCAAAAAGGCTATAATAGCCAGTGATGCTGTCTAGGTAGGAAGTTTAGTAGACTTGGATGCCCAAACCTGGTGTCAAATAGGCTTTGATATCCTATAATGCCATATATATATATATGAAAGTTCTCTATGGTTTACTGCCCAAAAATAGACAGAATGGCCCAAGATGCTCAAAAATATGATCCAAGTAGAAAGCTCAGTAGTTTTTGATGCACAAAAATGCTGTCAAATCACCGAAATGTTGTATACATTGGAAGCTTTCTAGGGTTTGATGCTCAAAAATGCAGTCTATATAGGCAGGAAGCCTATAATGGCCAGTAATGCTGTCTAGGTAGGAAGTTCAATAGATTTTGATGCCCAAAAATGCTGTCTCTGTGGGTAGGTTATAATATGCAAAATTATTTGCTAGCTCTCTAGGAGTTGATGCTTAAAATGCAGTCTGTGTAGACAGAAAGACTATGATGCCCCAAAAATATGATCAATGTAGGAAGCTCAGTAGATTTTGATGCCCAAACATGCTGTCTGATAAGCATTTGTCTTTGATACCCTAAATACTTTATATGTTGAACACTCTCTATGGTTTGATGCCCAAAAATGCAGTCTTTAATGACCATGATGCCCAAAAATATGATCTAAGTAGGAAGGTCAGTAGTTTTGATGCACAAAAATGGTGTCAAATAGTCTTTACCCTAGATACCCCAGATGTTGGAAGCTTCTAGAATTTGATGCCCAAAAATGCAGTCTATATAGGCAGAAAGGCTATAATGCCCAGAAATGCTGTCTAGGTAGGAAGTTCAGTAGGTTTTGATGCCTGACAATGATGTCTGTTTTGGCAGCGCTCTGATAGACAGGCAGCTGTATAGGTAGCTTGCTCACTAGGTTTTGAGACACAGTCATTCATATTGATTAACATTTTTGCTGCTTGCTGTTTTCCATCCTTGAATAGGTAGGATGCTTATGGATCAAGATTGCGTGAAGGAGCCTTTATGGTGTTGCTGTATAAGCTCTGCTTGATTTTAATGCATTAGTGTGACTTGATGCTCTTTATAAATGAAATTAGATTTTCTAAATGCATTTCTACCTTTTTCCTCCCCTCAGCAGTCAGTTTGACGACTTATTGAATGTGACAAGACATGAATAAACCCAAAATGGCGTCGGAAAAAAGGTTAGTTTTTTCCCCTCTTATAAACACAAACACACATTTACTACCTAAATGAGGCTGTTCTATAGATCTTTATTGTTATGTTTTTATATACAGTTAACTAGCTGTATTGTTTTTATAGTATATTTATAAATACTATAATCTAATCCTAACAGTAAACTTACAAATTTGTTCCCTAAATTACATACACACATTTATTAGCAGCTCTGTGTTTACGATATGCAGTGTACATAGTTTGTTGACTTCCTGATGTTGCCTAAATAAGTAGTAAGCTTTAATGATGGTCTACTTTGCCTGTTATGATGGTTTCCTGTATTCCCAGTGCTTCCCGGGTGTTAATGTTGCTGAGTCAGCTGGAGAGGCTGAATGAGGAGCCCAGAGTCTCTGATAATGAAGCCATCCGGCAGATCACAGGCAAAATCCTTCACCTCATCCAGACTCAAGGTGACCTGACACACACATACACCAAACAAATCATTTATACAGTGAGTGGGATCGTCGCCTTTGCATCAGTACTGAATGCAGTGAGAACGGTTCCTCTGTGCTGGAATATGATTCAGGGGGTTTCATTAAAGCAATTAATATATAATATTTCAATCATGACCTCTCTCAAAATAGTTTAGCATCTTAATGGATATGACAGTGTTACTATATTTGGTCTTGGTGGACTAGATCTGATACGCTTGTTGCTTCAGAGCAAGTATGGACTTGCTAGTGCCAACATACACAGACATGCTGCTGTGAGCAAATAAAATATGGCGCTGATGCATGAATATGCGTGTGTAAATTTCGCAGCTGGTCTAGACATGTGGTGCTGGGGGAAGTGGAGGGTTTTTGGTAGCACGATGCAAGACCAGTTGACAGCAAACACTAAATCAGACTATTTAAATGTTGAGCAAGCAATCTCAGGCCAACCAGCTTGTACCATGTAGTAAAATATGATGTGATTGCTAATAGAATGCATGTAAAGGACATTTGCAAACTTCCTTAAGCACTTTCCCTCAGGGGAATCCCCACTGCCATTTTGAAGTACGTTCCAGTCTACTTTATATGCACACTTCAGACCACTTCATAGACCACAATGCAACATAATTAACATAACGTCATCGCAGATCAAGTTTAAAGGAAAAGTCCACTTCCAGAACAAAAATTTACAGATAATTTACTCACCCCCTTTTCATCCAAGATGTCCGTGTCTTTCTTTCTTCAGTCGGTAAGAAATTATGTTTCTTGAAGAAAAAAATTCAGGAATTTTCTTCATATAGTAGACTTCTATGGTGCCCCCAAGTTTGAACTTCCAAAATGTAGTTTAAATGCAGCTTCAAGTGGCTCTAAACGATCCCGGCCGAGGAAGAAGGGTCTTATCTAGCGAAACGATCAGTCATTTTCAAAACAAATTGACAATTTATATACCTTTTAACCTCAAACGCTCGTCTTGTTTAGGTCTACGTGAATTCAGTTTTTTTCCAGGTCAATACGGTTAGGGTATGTCGAAAAACTCCCATCTCGTTTTCTTCCCCAACTTCAAAATCGTCTTGCATCACTGCAGAAATACCGACCTAGTGTGTACAGAGTGAACATGCAAAGAAGATCAAACGCCCTTTACAAAAAAAATGTAAAACAGTGATGTAGGGTGATTTTTGAAAAAACGAGACGGGAGTTTTTTGACGTGCCCTAACTGTATAGATCCAGATTACACAGATTACGCATTGCAGACATGAGACAAGACAAACATTTGAGGTTAAAAAGTATATAAATTGTCAGTTTGTTTCAAAAATGACCTATCGTTTCGCTAGATAAGACTCTTCTTCCTCGGCCGGGATCCTTTAGAGCCACTTTAAGCTGCATTTAAACTACATTTTGGAAGTTCAAGCTTGGGGGCACCATTGAAGTCCACTACATGGAGAGAAATTCTGTAATGTTTTCCTCAAGAAACATAATTTCTTTATGACTGAAGAAAGTAAGACACGGACATCTTGGATGACAAGGGGGTGAGTAAATAACCTGTAAATTTTTGTTTCTGGAAGTGAACTTCTCCTTTAATTTATCCCCACCCCAAACAGCTCTATAATATATAAATTATTTTATTTATTTATTTTTTTTACATTTATAACAGTACAAGCATACCTAGATCAATATAGAATGCTACATCAAACTAATTTGTAAAGGAAAAATTGTAAATAATAAATAAACTCGGTGGGCTTAAGACGTTCCAATTCAGCCCATTGCAAAGGTTCCCCCAGTAGTGGGCACACATGCATCGTAATCAGTGACGTACATCTGAGTAAACGAGACAGAGGGAAGTTAGTGAGGGAAGGGCATAAAAAAATGTCAGAGAGCCATTTACTTCAGTCCTGAATGAATTGGCTGTTTGAACGAATCAAATGAATAAATGACTCAGTGACTTACTCATTAGTTCGTTATTTAGGGTGTAATTTAATTTGTTAGTTTATAAAGGGCGTAATTTTAGTTCATTGTTTAGAGTGTAATTTTATTATAAATTATTTAAGTATTACTATTACTACTACTAATAATAATAGACATTAAAAAGGTAATTCACCACAAAATTAACATTTACATCATTTGCTTGCTTTCATGTTGTTCCAGATGTTTTTCTTTCTTTTATGGAACATAAAAAAAGGTATGTTGGTAACCGAACTGTTCTGGTTACCATTGATAGTATAAAAAAAGACATTTCTCAGATTATCTGCTTTTCCATAGAAGAAAGAAAGTCATATATGGCCATTGTAAATTCTGTGTTGAATCAAATAAAATATTTCTTTCTAAAGCTGCTTTTTATAATGTTTATTTGATGTTTTTTCTTATTTAACACAGGGATGAATTGAAATTTTCTTTTGAGGGTAATTTCTCAGCCAAATGTGAAGTTAATTGTCAATTAATTAAATTGATTAATCATCACATTTAAAATTGTAATTGCTTGAAAGCCCTATTAAATTTAAATGTATTAAATATAATAAATATATACATTACATACACATTTTTGAGATGCGTGGATAGGTGCCAATGACGAGGCAGCTTCAGTAGAACAACAGTCAACTGCGGTCAGATGAGGTGTTGTCATATGTCAGTAAAAATTAATTTTCCTGTCCTGTCAGCCGTTATGCTGTACTCATAGCACACACACTTCAATTACACACGCAAATGCAGTGTCGTGCGCTGTATTAGAAGCACTAATGAAACTACAAGCATGCAATGTCATAGTTATGTCGTCAGTTAGGTCATGAAACCACACTCTTAAAAATAAAGGTGCTTCACAATGTCATAGAAGAACCTTTTTTGTCTAAATTAAAAATAAGAGAACATAAAGAACCTTTAACATCTGAAGAACCTTTCTGTTTCTGTTTTCTTTGTGGCAAAAAAAAAAAAA
>JAHKKF010494163.1:0-17849 GCA_019740295.1 Labeo calbasu | reverse complement strand
AAGTTTTGATACATTTACAAAATATCTTAATGGAACATGATCTTTACTTAGTATCCTAATGATTTTTGGCGTAAAAGAAAAGTAAGTTTGGCCATTGCTACAAATACACCCATGCTACCTAAGACTGGTTTTGTGGTCTAAGGTCACAAATATGAATGTGTAAAATGAGGACTTACTGTTGTCATGCTTTTGGTATGAGCTTTAATGCTAAAAACTAAACTAACAGACAGTTTAACATGTACTTTGTTTACATTCTAAACGAGCAAAATGTGCAAACACTAGCTTATTGACCATCCAAGTGTTGAAGTGTCATTGACTTTGATCCCAGGCTTCACAGAGTGTTTATGTCTGTTATACACAGTTTGCCCACTAGAGGCACTCAAGGCTGAAGTTAAACAGTACTGTGAGAAACTTCTGTTTAAACTCATTTCCCATCCCCAACTGTTTTGTGTTTGAGCTGTCAATTGCAAAACTGTATACTTATAAAGTCCTGAAGACATAGATGTACTGTAACAAACTGCTCAATTACTGATTTTCAAGATGTAACAAATGAATGAGGTTTATAGGAACATCATGTTCCTCAGTGACAAATACATTCTCGTAGGCTATTTATTTCACGAGGCTTGTCATAACTATCGGTTACCAAAACATAGTGATGCAACAAGTAACGGCCACTCGTTAATGGCGTGTCTTGTTTGTGTTGATGTGTTTTGAGGGTTTGTCTTGCGGCTCGCTGCTGCAGCACGCTGTGTGTTCTCTGAGCGAGTTCAGTGAGAGGGCAGAAAGAAAATCTATGCCACAAGCCTCATTTGAATAATTTATGCATGCGTCATACGACGTCACACACCGAGTATAAAAGCCCCGCTGCGGCAGAAATAGCATCACTTGCCGACAGTGTTTCTCTGAAACCGCTCCTAGTTCACTCGTAGCGCCCGGCTGGCTTCTCTGTGCGCACCGAAGCAAACCAACCAGGATCTTAAAGTCGTGTTCAAACAAGTCGCAAACGTGGCGAGAAGTATTATTCAGACGGGTCTTGTCCTTAACATGAGCACGGAGATGTTCAAGACGCCAATGGAGCTCGCAGTCTATCAGCTACACAATTTCTCCATCTCCTTCTTCTCGTCCTTCCTAGGAGGGGATGTAGTATCGGTCAAACTAGACAACAGGTAGGCAGACTTCTCTGGGATTATAGGATGTTTTCTCGACAGTCGATAGTAATTCTCGGACATTTACGTTAAAAATTACTTCGCCGTTTTGCGCCGTCCGCTGCGCTTCAGCTCAGATGTCGCGCACTAAGAGCTTGTTTACTACTGCAGTGCCTGAACTGCGCTCTAATGTCTTGTTTCTTTGTCTTTTGCAGTGCCTCTGGCGCAAGCGTTGTGGCAATTGACAACAAGATCGAACAAGCAATGGTAAGTTCTTTTACCACCACGATCAGATCCCCCTACTAGCATAAGCTCATGATTGTAGAAGTACAGTGGAAAGTATCTAGTTTCTGTGTAGGTTGTAACCAGAGCTGTGGCACGCTCTAGAGCTGCTGCAACTACCTACATTGCATGTGCTTTGTTAGCCCACCTGCAGTAAAAGTCAAAGGTCGCCATACAACAATACATGCACCCTTTTGTCTTTGTTTTACACTACTTGTTCCCCTTTGTAACATCTGTAACCATTTTTTTTTTTTTTAACCAAAGGTCTTAAGGTATTCTTACTAAAATGCAATTTCAAATATTTCAAATATTGTTGTACGTAGATCCATAACTACCATATTTGGTACTAAAAATCTTTCAACAGTCACTTACATATTCTTAACATGTTAAGATTGCTGTTTTACTATACATGTCATGCTCACAATAGATGTAAACATGTTAATCCAGAGCCAGCTTTGAATACCTTGACTATTAGGATGTTGTTCTCTTTTTAGGAAAAGTCTTTGTTTTAAACCATTTAATCCTCCTAGTAACTCTTGCTTTTAATTATTTATGAATATTTAACTGTAAATGGCCGTATCTTGTACAAATATTCTTTAAATGCTTTTTATTAGTGTCAAAATTGCTCCTTTACAATATAGAAATCAGGCTTAATAATTAACTAGATTCACATTAAAAAATTGCAACTTTTAAGCAGAAACATGCATTAGTTCTTAGAGTGAATCCCTTCCCCCTCCTCATAAAAAGTAAAACGAATAAGTAGAACATAATGTACAGTTAGCTGGTCAGTATTGCAAAACAGACCGTGATGGTGAGATCAGGGCCCCTAATAAATAGCATGTAGCATATTTCACAAGGAGTAAAATGCATGCTTGATTAATTGAAAAGAATTTGGATTTATGGTTTTAGCCTCATTCTACTCAATGCATGCATCAGTCAGGTGTTTTGGTGTGGTCATGAAAACTCAACTCTATTCTCTGTTTTTCTCTCGTAGGATCTTGTGAAGAATCACTTAATGTATGCAGTAAGAGAGGAAGTCGAGATCTTGAAAGAGCAGATCAAGGAACTGGCAGAGAAGAACAACCAGCTGGAACGTGAGAACAGCCTGCTGAAGAACCTGGCGAGCCCAGAGCAGCTGGAGAAGTTTCAGTCACGTCTCCCCTCGGAATCGAGCCTCCCCCTGGAGCCTCAGGAGCTGGGGTCCTGCGAGGATGGCGAGCGCCAGTACAACAGCACGGGATCTGCTGTATAAGTGGCTCTGCCATGGGGCGGGCAGAGCCACAGCTCTCACCTGAAATGGACCTCCAGATATGCAACTTCAAGATGAAGCTGGCTGTACAGATGAAAACCTGACCTGAAATGAAAGCATTACGACGTACAAGTGGCCTAGTTCAGTAATATCCGACAATCTCTTCGGACTAACGCGGAAAAGAGAGAGCGACGTAGACGTCCGAGGTTACTGTACAACGGGACTGACGTGCCCCTTGCTAGGAAGGGGGCCCAGCCTTGCTTTCCCTTGGTCCCTCTCACGAAGAGACGGAGAGGGGTTTGCCTGACGGAGCTGGCCGAGAGCGCATCTTCGGCCTTTTTCCAAGTCAAGCCAAGGAAATGTACGTCCCTACGAGATACCCCCACAGCCCCACCTGACGCAAGGGACTCATGCGTTCGTGCCCTCCATGTCATTGATCCCTAGTACTGTGGACATTTCTTAGCTCCTGTAGTTAAGGACGTTCGAGACGGACTCGTACGGAGCGGCGACGTCCACAGCGGTGACTCCTGCCATATGATTTGTATTGCATCGCTTGTATCTCTGCAGATGGGGCCTGCTGCTTATGGGGATTATTGCTTGTTTGTGTTTTGAAACGGAACAAAATCAACTTGTTTATATGGGCTATGTGTAAAAAATGATTTTTCTCTTATTGTGGGAATGAAAATCTGTATACATTTGCATAGTTCTGTAAATTTAGCAACTGATGTAAAGCGAAATGTTCTGAAACGGACGAAGGTGTGGGGTGGATAATGTTGCTGCGAATGTTCTGCTGACATTGTGTTCTGTTGACCTTCTATGCCAACCAACTAACGGGCACGACGGTGTCTGAAAAGGGCCACCTTTTTCAATGAACTTTGTGTTTTCTAACTACCAAAGACTTGCCTAATACTCACAAGCCAACAGGACCATGTGGAACTTTTCACAGGGAGAAGTTTTTGACAGCAGTCTTTTTGAAACATGGGTATTGTTGCTTCATTGTGTCCATGGTATTTTTTTAACAATTTTTGGATGCAAAATGCACATTGCAATAAACCTTATGTTTACACTAAATACTATGCTCAGGCCTTTTCTTTGTCTTCATTTAGGAGCATTTTCTCCAATTTTAGACTAAAATGGTAATTCACATGACCTCATGCATATAACATTTTAGATAAGTTCCTATCAGATTCCTAATATCTATAAAAATTCCAACTTTAAATGTGTCAGCCTTCATCAGCCTTAATATAGGTTTGAGATAGTGTTTGATACTAAGAGTAAAGTTCACGCATTTTATATAATAAGTCGAACAATATACATTTAGCCAGTAATTCTGGTAAAATAGACCCAAACTGTGAGACCAAGGCTGATAAATCGCATGCAATTTATTTCACTAGACTATCCAGGGAGTAAAATACATTCGCTCAATTAGCTGGGGGAAAAACTGCTTTGGGTTTGCAGTCTCATTCTATGGAATTGATGCATTACAGATGAGTTTGCACCGGTAGTTTACATTTTTGATAAGTTGCCATCAGATTATTAATATCTAAAAAAATTCCAACTTTAAATGTGTCGATGCAAAATTGGCAGAATCTTCATTTGCCTTAATATAGGATTGAGATAGTGTTCAATACCTAGAGTAAAGTTCATGCATGTTATATAAAAGTACATTCAGCCAGTCATTCTGGCAAAATAGATCCCGACGGTGAGATCAAGGCTAATAGATAGCATGCCGTTTATTTCACTAGGCTATCCAAGGAGTAAAATACAAAACTGATTCGAGTTTGCAGCCTCATTTTGCTGAATTTTTCACTGGTAGTTCATGATTGTCTATGACCACTGTAACATTTCAGATAAGTTGCCATCAGATTATTAATATCCATAAAAAAAATCCAACTTTAAATGTGTCGATGTGAAATTGACACAGTCTTCATTTGCCTTAATATAGGATTGAGACAGAGTTTGATACCAAGAGTAAAGTTCATGCATTTTATATAATAAGTAGAAAAAAGTACAATTAGTCAGTTGTTCTGGCAAAACAGACCCCGATGGTGAAATCAAGGCTAATAAATAGCATACCGTTTATTTCACTAGGTTATCCAAGGAGTAAAATACAAAACTGATTTGAGTTTGCAGCCTCATTCTACTGGATTTTTTGCTGGTAAATCACATGATTGTCTATGACCTCCGTAACATTTCAGATAAGCTGCCCTCAGATTATTAATATCCATAAAAATTCCAACTTTAAATGCGTCGATGCAAAATTGGCACAGTCTTCGCTGGCCTTAATATAGGATTGAGATAAAGTGATACCAGGAGTAAAGTCCATGAAGATAAGGCCCTCATAATGCAATTATTTACACCAGTATTGTCCCTTTAGCATGCATGGTGTGGTTTATGATTGACATTTACTATTGAAATATGCAGTGGCATCTCTCACTGCTCACATTTTATTGCATGCAATGAAATTTGTAGGAATAATCAAATTCCAAGATAAATGTCACTGACCTCAGTGAGCTCTGCATCATGTGCATAATTAAAAACTATACATAGTTGGAACTTTCCATTGAACTGTTAAAATGGCTATTAAAAACCATACCTGGGAAGAAAGAGGATTTAACAGATTTAGAGGTAAGTTCATAATGGCTACCGTGCTGTAGTAATCCAGAAGGCTTTGAGGCAAAGCATAGTGAGAAAACAAAGCTGGCGTGTGAACCCCTCATCTTTCTCTCCTTAGGAAGGCTACGCTCAGTGTAACTCAAGCCTCTGAGAGGTCCCAAGGGTAAGACTTCTTTGTAAGACCCAGATTTCAGTATTTCTTGCAGAAGGTCCGATAAGGTAAATGGTAATAAAGTTGATTCAAAGGTTTATGCAGATCTAGCGAGTTGTGTCCACTGGGTCCTATTGCAAATGGGTGTAGGCTTAAAAGGAAATGACTTCTGGAAATATCAGAATCCAAATGCACTCAGATCTGAGGTTTCATTAACGTTTTATTGCCGCTATTAGCAGCAAGCTATATGCCATCAAACTAAAATCCCTCAAATTATTCTGAACATCTATATGGCAAAAAAGGCAGACAATTTGATTCCAAACAGAACAGACAAACCACACATTAAAAATTAATAACACAAACACATACACTACCAGTCAAAAGTGTTTGAACAGTAATGTTTTTTAAAGAATTCTCTTTTGGTCACCAAATAACTGCTTTCTATTGAATAATATTTTAAAATGTAATTTATTCCTGTGATCAAAGCTACATTTTCAGCATCATTACTCCACTCTTCAGTGTCACATGATCCTTCAGAAATCATTCCAATATGATGAACTACATCATCATCATCATCATCATCATCATCATCATCATCATCAACAACAACAACAACAACAACAACAACAACAACAACAACAACAACAACAACAACAACAACAACAACAGTAATATTAAATGTTTTTAAGCAGCAAATAAGTTTCAGTAGCGAAGATATTTTTGCTGTACTTTGGATAAAATAAATGCAGGCTTGGTAAGCAGAAGAGACTTATGCAAAAAAAATAAATAAAATAAAATAAAATAATAATAATAATACTAATAATAATAATAATAATAATAATATTATATATATATATATATATATATATATATCACACTGTTCCAAAAACTGGTAGTGTAAATTAATAACTATTTGTGAAGTTTGTAAATATGAAGATCAATATGAAATATGAAGACCATACTTTAAGAATGTTATTTAATTGGGTAATAATACTTGTCTTTTGGCAAATTACAAAGCAACCAATGAACTATAATAATAATAATAATAATAATAATAATAATGATCATGATGATAATAATAATAATTCTTATTATTATATAACTAATAAAGTTTAAAGCAAAGCACAGTTTTTTTCATGGTATTTTTTTGACTGGTGTAAACACTGTTCAGTGGTACAATATTCAGACCGAATTAGCTGGTGATTTGGTGTTTTCTCTCCTTCCCAAAACAGCTGCAAGACCTCTGCTGTTACGCAACTCCCAAACATCTGTTTCAGTTTGCAATAGTGGGCGGCTTTCTATGTCAAAGCCTGGTGAAGTGTGGCCGGCTTTGCATGCGAGCGAGTTACAGTGCACTGAGAATTTTACTTGTTTGTCCTCTCATGTAAATATAGGCTCACAGTAGGCTGTTTGTGCCATTTTTCAGCTGAGTGACATTATTTCCTCAACCTCAGATCTAATACCCTGTTGTGGAAAGTTATCGAGTGCGATCCGCCATGTAGAAGTTGTTACCTCATTCTCACGTTATACAAAAGCCTCCCTCTCGCTCCCAGGTGCATCCTGTAGAGACAGAATCAAATGAGACAGATGTTTACTTCGGAATTTTTTCTTTCAATCCTTTAGAAGAAAGTTGACAGTATAAATAGACTACGTCATAACTAGCTGAAAGTGTTTACTACTTTTACAGAATGCACCGACCGGTGTTCAGCTTCCAAATAAAGTAATTATACATTTCTGCAAATTTTCCTTTAAATTACATCACAGCAACCAAAGTCCAATCCAAATGAATACATGTAAGAGTTACTTAACTTGTAAAAATACACAATCTTTATAAGATTATAAAAATTATATAACCCATACAAGACATTTTTAAAAAAAATGCATTTGAAAATATTTATCCTCCCTTGTAAAGGTTTCTAGTGCAGTACTAGGCATATGGTCAAGCTGCTTCTGACATAAAAAGGAAACAAATACATGACCCATTGTTCAACTAAGGTGCATGCAAGTCATAACCACAGGCATGTAAAAACTTTCCATTGTACAAACCACATTTTCAGATTCAGATGTGACAGCAAGATTTATGTTTGTGTACGTACTGGCTAATAATATCTCATATATTGAATCTTTCTCAAACGGCTGGATGTCTTCTATAATTTTCTCAAGCTTTAAAATCCAAAATCACACTTCAAATACAATATTTTGAATTGCCTCACTGTTTTGCAAAAGCAGTAAACAGTGAACAGTTGGAGACTAATAAATTTAATTTGACTCCAAGAACAATCTTCAACAGTTTATTCCTATATTCCTATCTCTTCTGACAGAGCATTTTGTGTTTTGTGTTTATTTGAGGTAAGCCACTACGTTCTTGTTTTTACACGGGTGTGGGAATCTGATAAGTTCACCGCACTCCACCTATAGAAAGAGGATTTGGAAGCAACATTAGCTACTTTCACACGACCATAAAAGGATGTTGCCTCACAAACACATCTGGGTGGTAGTTCCACCCTAAACTCTTTACTAAACCCAGGGCTGGTGCAAGAGGTCAGATATACCAAGCAGAAGTTGCCCAATGACTCTAATCCTTCATGGGGTACTTGCTTGAACATACACAACTTTTGTTAGTTAGTTCCTCAGCTTGATGAGTGCGTAAAAATACCAAGAAAGATCCTGCAACTTCATCTGAGTTGCTTTTATTAAGTTCTCCTCAAAAAGAGACCCTTTGTAGGAGGCCGAAGGGAAGGTGCTCTTATTTAACAGTGCTGGAATTCTTCCTAAACGCCTGAGATATGAGAACTGTGTTCGTCTTTCCTCAGGGGTTTAGAAAACACTGTGAATCGCTGTCTATGTGAGAGGTTTGCTCCTCTCTGTGGTACCAGCCTCGCAAAGAATGTGCCTGGAACATCTTATTCTGACCAAGTGGGGCAGAACAAAGGCCACCAGCATGAGACTACAGATTTCACAGGAAAGCCTCGAATTCAGAATCCTACCACGGGACAAGCACAGCTTGTTTTCTAGCACTGACATGTGTCTTGGGCGAAAGTGAGGTGCCCTTATTACATAACCAAAAGTTTTCGTGAACAGCCCATGTGTACTTCAAAACTGTTGGATTGTTGGACTTCTGGGAGTGTTTTGATACATTTGACTAAAGACATGTACTATGTATTATGCCAAGTATTACGTCATGACAACTTTTAATTAACTCCTCTGTTGAACCGCTTAGGAGTGGGCGATATGAGAAATTTTTAACGCTGTCATTTATATCCATCTCTTAACCATTTCAGCCATACACATCATTAAATAGTAATTAAGCTCATCACGACACCAAACTGTTTTAAATTGAACCAAATCTCACTGGTTTCATAGTTTTTAAAGGGATAGTTCACCCAAAAATGATGATTTATTCACCCTTAAGCCATCATAGACGTACAAGACTTTCTTCTTTCAGACAAATACAATCTGAGTTATATTAAAAATTGTCCTGGCTGCTCCAAGCTCTGTAATGACAGCGAATGGCTGTTGAAGTTGAGTTGTTGAGTAGTCCAATAAAGTGCATCCATCCATCATAAAAAGTGCTCCACACAGCCCCGGGGGGGGTTAATAAAGGCCTTCTGAAGCAAATTGATGCGTTTGTGTAAAAAAATATCCATATTTAAAACGTTATAAAACTTTTATTAACCCCCAGGCCGTGTGGAGTGCTTTTCATGATGGACGGATGCACTTTATTTTGCTTCAAAATCTAGACCATCATTCACTGCCATTATAAAGCTTGAAAGAGCCAAACATTTAATACATCTATAATTGTATTCATCTGAAAGAAGAAAATCATATACACCCAGGATGGCTTGAGGGTGAGAAAATCATGGGGTAATTTTCATTTTGGGTAAACTATTTCTTTATTATTGCCACTCAAATAACTCAAATTAATTAAACTAATAATTAATAACGAATTATGCAACTACTATAAGTATTTTAATGCAAGTATCTTGCTATTTATAAATGTACTAAGTAGCAAGTATTAACTGCTTGACTGTTATAAAGTCACAAAATATAAACTGTATTATTGCACAGCTCTCTCTCTCTCTCTGTGTATATATATATATATATATATATATATATATATATAGCCAACTTTATCCAACTAGAAACATTACACTCACGCGTAAACATGAAAATATTAATATATTATAAACATTAACATCAGACTTTTCTGTAAAACTGTTTTGAAACTATTTGTTTGTAATGTGATGTATGTGTGCCAGACAGATCAACTTGTTTTTCTGCATCTAACGACTTGCCGGAAAGGATATAGTATTCTGAGTGGCATGGTTTTGTGCTTCAGATTGTAATCTGAACAGTTGAATTGCTGGCGTATTGTTGTTGTTGTTGTATAACTTTATACGTTGTGAATGCGTGCGAGTACAGGGAGAGGTCGACTCTGGGTCAGATGTCTCACCTGGGATGCGTTACAAAACCAGCTGAACTGCACCCTTTAACCTCTTTATGTCCCCTAGGGTAAGTTCAAACTGTTTTAATTTCACAATAGTGGAACAGTTTAAGCAGACATGTAAAGACAATTGTAAGTCTCAGTAATTATTGTTGGTTATGAAACTGTTCTTGTTATGAATGTCTCTCTTTTAACAGAATCATATGGCCAAGTGCTGCTGAGACCATCAAAGAACATCTTATTTCTAAAGTAACCCTTGCATTCTATTAAAATCAAATAATATGCATAGAGTTTCATTTGTTAACTGAAAAAATATTAGTTGAAAAACTCTGCAGAACAATTGTGAAGTGATAACTCATGCAAATACTGTAGGCGTGTCAGTTCTTGGAACTGAATGCATCTGTCTTCAGGACACCTCATGCTTGACAGTAAGGCATTTAACCTTCTAACCTAGTCTAGGTCCATGGCAAAAAACAAGAAATACTTTATACTGCTTGCTGAATGTCATCATTTCAATTATGATTGATTATCATACTTTATTTGCATGTAGAAAAGTAAGGTGTTTTATACACTCACATGCAGCAGCATGACTGAATACCAGCATGTCTGTATGAGCCGAGTGTGACTCTCAGCCAATCAGCACTCGGGTCCCCTGGGAGTGAAATCAGCACGTCTTCTGCCATAAATACTCTCTCTACTCCCACACACAAATCTCACTGGCCATCTTAAAAAGACCAGAAGGCATGAAAGCAAAATCCATCTATCCATCCATCCATCCATCTATCTGTCTGTTCATCCATCCATCGAATATCCATCTATCTATCCGTCTTTGTTCATCCATCCATCGAATATCCATCTATCTATCCATCTTTGTTCATCTATCTATTCATCTGATCATTCATCCATTGAATATCTATCTGTCTGTTTGTTCATGTATCTATCCATCTGTTCGTTTATTTATTTATCCATCTGTCAGTTAATCCATCTGTTCATCTATCTGTCGATTCATCCATCCATCCATCCGTTTGCTCGTTTATTCATCCATCCATTCATTTGTTCATCTGTCTATTCATCCATCCATCCATCCGTCCGTTTGTCCATCCATCCGTTCATCCATCCATCCATCCATCCATCTGTCTGTCCGTCCATCCATCCATCCATCCATCCATCCATCCATCCATCCATCCATCCATCCGTCCGTCCATCCGTCCATCCGTCCGTCCGTTTGTCCATCCATCGTCCAGCCATCCATCTGGCCGTCCATCCGACTATCTGTCCATCCATCCGTTTGTCCATCCATGTATCCATCCATCCATCCAGCCGTCCGTTTGTCCATCCATCCATCCGGCCGTCCATCCGACTATCTGTCCATCCATCCGTTTGTCCATCCATCTATCCATCCATCCATCCATCCATCCATCCATCCATCCATCCATCCATCCATCCATCATGGCATTTTTCAGTTCTAATTTGTGTTTTAAGCTATTGTATGGTTTGTGTTTATGTAACTGCCCAAAAAAAGATCTTATAAGTTGTATTTGAGATAATATGAGGCCACAGAAGAATCTCACTCTTTAAGATTCAACTTTTCATAATCTTGCATGCTAACAGCAGTCTGGTGTTCTTTTTTTGGGAATCATCATCCAAAATCTAATTTTGCAGATCTTAAATGCTTATAGAGAGAGAAGAAAAAAAAAAAAAAAATCACCACCAGTGTTCCTTGAGGCTCATTTTTCTTGGAATGCATACAGGTTTGGAAGATTAGTTTCTGAAACACACAGCTCCTCGATTACATTCCAAAACAGCAGAATAGCTGCTTAGAAGATGATGGAAAAATTCTGGAAACTGGGCTTACCTCACTTATTTACATAGCACTAATGATCTGTGTAGCATAATTGTAAAAGTGTGTATTTTTTTTTAAATTATGTTTGGAGCCTGTCACGACTATGGAATAATCAAAATTGTGGATCTGTTTGTTTTGGCAGTGCTGAGTCCTACAGGAAACTAAATGCAGTAAACAACACTTGATATTACCTCAAGGGTGGGTATTGTTAAAAGTGAGTGTTTTCAAAACACAACCCGGATGTTCATCTCTTCCTTATGACGTTGGTTCAATGAAATAACAGAGGCCTTGGAGTGCTGTTAGCCTGATCTCTGCACAGGTGAACCATTCTTGCCATTGTCTGTATAATTGCTTCTAAAATATAAAAGGAGGACAGCTGGGCCTGTTGTTGTTGCATTAACAACATGTGCATTAACAGTAGGATAATGACTTCACCTGGTCAATGCTTGTATGTTAGAATTTGTGTCCTAAATAAGATCAATATTAAATATTTTGATCTGGTTGCTAGGTGTGGAGGCCAATGAGTGCTGCACTTACAAATCTTTCATGGTGTTCGATGTTCATTTAGCAGGCATCTACTAAGCTCTGAGAAAGTACAAGCTATTTTTGACCACATAAACCATTCAGTTTTTCCTGCATCAGGAAACTCAGGACTCATAAGCTTCCAGGCTAGATACTATTTAAGGAAATTTTGCCCCTGTGACGTGGGGAGAAGTTGACAAAAATCCTTTTTAACAATGGTGTGACATAAGTAAAAAAAAAAAGACCTAAACCACCAACGCAATGACAAGGTCATTGTGTTATCTCTCGTACTGTACCCAAGCAAAGAAATGTATGATTTATTTTCCAGAAGCCGGCAAAAGCAATACATCCTTCCTAATAAATGAATCTGCATTTAAGAGTAGTAGCACAATGCATACTTGTTTCACCCAGTGACTTGAACATTTTTTTGACTATTTTTACATATGTTTTAAAGCACTGGCTAAAACAGTCATTGTTGAAAAATCAAGTTTTTTTGAGAACACTCGGTTACTTTTTAATTGTAAAATATAGGTAGGCTGCTCAACTCTTGTCCATCCACAGTAATTACAATAAATAGGAATTAAAGCTTTCCAAGCTTCAAAAAGGAAGTAAAAGTGTCATAAAAGTAGTCCATGTGACTCATACAGTTGTATGTGTTCCAAGTCTTCAGAGTCATATAGTTTTGTGTGAGAAATAGGCCAAAATGTAAGCTGTAATTTGGTGATAATCTTCCCCTTCAGCAAGCTACTGGGACCAGCTCATTGAGTCAGTGAGTTGAACTTGAGAACTGGAGCAGTCAGATTCAAAAACGAATCAATCAGATGAATTCACTGAAAGAGTCAGAATTAGGGCAGATAATACAGAAATAATGTCAGCCAAGTCTCACTGTTAATACGCAGGTATTAGCACGCAACACTTAAAGGTTTGATTGATGCGGAAACGTACAATTTGGACATATTGAACCTTATTATGCATGCACTATCAACTTCTTATCAATAAATCATTTAGATTTTAGATCCCTGAACCCCATCCCCAAACCTAAACTTGACCATTTTATATACAATATAAAAATAATAAATAAAACGCAAAAGACAGAAACGCCCTCAGATTCTCAACCAAATACTGTCCTAGCCCAACAAACCAACCCTTAATGAAAAGCTTATTTATTCAGCTTTCAGATTATGTATAAATCTAAATAAGTTTTTTTTTTTACGCTTATGCCTGGTTTTGTGGTCACATTTCAGTTTCAAATAAGTAAATCTATGTGTAGTAGAACTACACTTAATGAGTCACATTAACCTCTTATATGACACTTTTATGGTGCTTTTTCTCATTCTGGAACTTCAAGGCCCCAGACCTCAATTGCTTTTTATTTATGTTGAAAAAAGAGACCAAAAAATTCTTTAGAAAATCTCCTTTTGTGTTCCACAAAAGAAAGTCATATGGTTTTGCATCAACATGAGAGTAAGTTCTTTAATGTATTACTCTTGAGGGCAAGGGCTGTGCTCATTTCTGAAGGACTACGTAAATCTTCTTAGATCTGTTCGCCTTAATGTGGAGAGTGAAGAAAAAAAATAACACACAACGATAAAATTAAAAACTAGTTATATCCTATTCAATACAAAAAAGGTGCAACCTTGTTTATACATCTAAGACATTTGGAATCTGAGACATCAGGATGTTGATATTTTTAAGACAGTTATATAACCTGCCGTCTTTTCGTCCCATGTCTACAGCAATAAAGAAGGCATTAGTGTAATGAACACAATTAAGCCTACCTTGGCAAGGTACGCACTTCAACTCAGCTTGAGCTTAACCTGCTGTCTGTGCGCTCATGTCTCCTAGTTTTCAAAACACTGCACATTCCCAGTTATGAAATCTCAAAATATTTACCAAAGTGCTCCCGAACGTAGCCAAAAAACTGTACAGAAGTCTTCAGAAGATGTGTTGGCAATGTTTTATGACTGACACCACACTAAGAAATGTCAAATAATGCTACAGATCAGAATTTATTCATCAATCAGTATTCACACTTTATTTTTTAGGCTAGACCAGCCAATACGCTAGACAACAACTGGAGCTTCTAACGGCAGTTACAGTGACTTTACCAATTGGTGATTGGCTCTTATACAGAGAAGGCGGGACTATTCTGCCATAGTGCACTCTGCACTTTCTCCCATTCGTAAGTAACAGGAGTGCACTGACTTTAGTCTTTGAAACAAAGGTAGACATACTGACAGGTTGCCAGGTCTGTGAAACAAATCCAAGCCAGTTGCTATTCAAAACTAGCCAAATCACATTTGGCTCCATCGAAATAGCAAGGGCGAGAGATCGTTTTAACCTAACCCATGGACTAAAAAGCCAATCTGCAGCAACAGTGTAAAATAAGCCCAATTCTGCAGAAAAACGCAGACTTGGCAACACTGACCTGGAAAAGCGTCTACCTCACTTAACATAATTTGCCACCGTTGCTTTTTGGCAGACACAAATGCACAAATCTGATTTATATCAGATTTATTTCCACACATGAATGAGACCTCAAACCAATATGAGAATATCGTAATCGACGCAGTTTTTTCCTGCTTACACTTTGTTGGTCATATCTGATCTGTGCCATATGGGAGGAAAAATTCAGAATTGGGTCAATTGAACGATGTAATGTAAATGCAGCCTAAAAACTTTGCAAGTACATGTCAACTAATTCTACTAGCCTTAACCCTAACCAGTCTACTAATACTCTAATGAGAGTAAGCTGACGTGCAGTTGCAAAGCTACTTGTAGTCAAGAGCATGTCAAAAAACTAAAAATGCATCTTAATTTTATTAATGAATGTCTTTAGATAATATTAAGATGCGTTTCAGCTGTGTGGTGAGATTGTTATCTAATCTGAGCTCTTCCAAATATTAGCCTATCAGTTTTTCTTCCTGTTTACACCTTCAGGGAAGAAATGCCTCTAATAGACCAGCGGAGGGAAATTTACAGCATTCCTTACGTCAAGCAAAGCGGCTGCAACTTCTGCAATTCTAATTGTTAAAGTCTCCACGGTGGAGTGGGGAAATCTCTGTTGAACGTGACATAATGAAGATGAATTACCTTGAAAAGAAGGTTGTAAGTACTAAACTTGAGCTTTGAAACAAGCTGATTTCAACACAAACACATCCAACTCGTTTTGCTTTTGTTTTGATGCCTCAAGCAGCGTTAAAGAAGAAATATGGGAAGTCATAAAAATGAAGTCATGGTGTAATAATGAGTATGAAGAGTGAGACTAATTGCATGGTGCTTACACGGCAATGCAGGATGAAGTCGAGCCGGTATGGCTCCCTGTGCATTTCTCTGTTTGTTTCTTCATATAATTTGACACAGTAATTATTACCCACCTGTCCCATATGTTCAACATACAGCATTTTTCAACCAACTGAAGAGGAACACAGTGTTCTCTAGAGAGTTTTACAACTCTCCTGTGGTTTGGGAAAAGCAGCACTTCACACAAGCATGCTAGAGATTATTAGTGTGCTGCAACCCTAGTCACACAACATTACAATCCTACACAAACACATGCACACTTCATATTCGGGATGCAAGACTCTTGGGCCAGGGCTTTGCACAGAAAATGACATGCATGTTGGTTTATTTACTTTTTTATATAATGCATTCATTCCCTTGTTTATTGACTGCAGATGGGGAGATGTCCTAGTTTACAAACGGTTCAACACACGCCTTTCCTGTATGCATGATAAATATATTCATATCTCATCAACACAGATGAAAACAGTTAAACTGCAAACTGAACGAGACTCAAACTGCAAGGAAAACTTTAAAAACAATCCAGGCATGAGAGACACTTTTATGTGAAATGCCACAGGGCAGATCCGTGGTATTGAAGAAAGCACTATGTAATGGCCAGATCTACTTTGCTTTAGGACAGCAAGTGAATGAATCTTACAGGTTCACTGTGTGTGATCTGGATAAAACTGGATGAAAGTCTATTAAAATATTAAAACGGCAACACAATCCAAAATTGCATTTAAATGAATTCAGTGGTTAAAGGAAATAACACTATGCCTGTCTGACAGGTAGAAATGTCCAGACATTTTAGTCACACTTTAGCTCACTGTTTAATGTTTGATGGATTTAGCAGGTTACTTTAATTTTACCGAAACATCGACTTCAACTGAATTCAGGAAGCCGCTGGCAGAACACCTGGACATAATAAAATTACAGCCTCACTCCTTCCCAGACTTTCCACACTTGAGCAACAACATGAGTAATGACATATAAGCCAAAAATAAATAAACAAAGAAATATTACCATGCCTGACATAAATGACATTTCGCAAAGGGATTTTTGGTATATTTAAATTATATTTAAAAAAAAATTATACTTCAATTAATAAATAAATCAATAAATAAATGTCATCGTATCATATGAAAAAAAAACTGAATTAAAAGACAATGAAAAAGCTGTGTGGTGTTAAGGTATTGGATAAGTGAATTTTACTGACAGAAAAACATCCAAAAACATATTTTATCTACATAAACATTTTAGGCATAAAATAAGAGAAATTTATTTAAATTTAGAGATCTGCACTAAATGTGACCCAGGACCACAAAACCAGTCATAAGGGATTTATACATCATCTGAAAGCTGAATGAATATGCTTTGTTTACTAAGTTGTACTAAGTGAAAGTTGATTAACCAACTTAAAAGCTGGGCTTGTTACCCAGCTGCCTTAAACTTTTAAGTTGAATGAACTCAAATATCTAAGTTGTCACTTAGTACAACTTAACATTTGTCAAAAAAGTAAAAAAAGTTGACTAAACCTTTTTGAGTTGACTGAACTTAAAATTTTTAAGACAGATGGGTAAATTATTTTAAGTTGACTCAAATTGTGTTTTACTGTGCAATATTTGGTCAAGATACAACTATTTAAAATCTGGAATCTAAGGGTGCAAAAAAAAAAAATATTTTTTTTTTGAAATAATCACCTTTAAGTTGTCCAAGCAATGCATGTCACTAATCAGAAATTACATTTTTTATATATTTACAGTAGGAAATTTACAAAATATCTTCATGGGACCTAATATCCTAATGATTTTTGGCATAAAAGAAAAATTGATGACATTTTGACCCATACAATATTATTGGCTATTGCTGCAAATATTCCCATGCTACTTATGACTTGTTTTGTGCTCCAGGGTCACACGTTTAGTAACGCGTTTGCAGCTTCTCAATACAAGTCTGCAAATGTCTTCATATACTTAAAGAAAGACATACACACTAAATCAGAACTAGTTTTTATATTTACGTAGCTATCTGTTTGAAAAATCTTTTCATACCCAAAAAGAGTCACAAACTAGACTTGAAGCATAAAAAAAAGGTGTGGAAGGTTTTTACATTCCTCTAACTTAGTGGTTCTCAACTGGTTTGGTCATGGGACCCACATTTTTCCATGGTCATCAAGCCACAACTCACTTTTTTAGGATTATATATACAGGGGTTGGACAAAGAAACTGAAACACTGGCCAATATAGTGTTGGCGGCTTAATGGCTATATTTGCGCAGCCTGCTGGCCACATTTCACTGATTGCGCATTCCAC
>JAHKKF010494158.1:0-11469 GCA_019740295.1 Labeo calbasu | reverse complement strand
AATGTTTCTCAGCTAAATATATTGTGTGGCTGTTCCGTCTGGTCTTAATCTGCAGAGTCACAACAGACCCAAACCATGAGGCCGTTTTGAAATGGCCGAGCTGGTTTTTGTGGTGTTGTTGACCTCGGTGTGAGCGTGTGTGTAGGAGTGGAGACACGTCCCCTGTGGTGATTTCACAATGATGCCGGTTTCCTGCCCTGAGGGCTGCTGTCTCACTTCCCCTCAGGTGTCTGCTGCTGTCTTCATCTCTCAGAGTCTGCATCTGTCTCCATGCAGCAGCCATGTCTGTACTGTCCAGAACATTCTGCAGCTCTGACAAACCTATGCTGTGAGTCTGCATGTTTAAAGTTTAAAAGCAAAGCGCAGTTTGTGTAGAAAACTTTGACTGTTATGAGTGGTTGTCAAGGTGTTGCTAGGCAGGTCCAAGTGGCAGCTTGTTATAGTCTTCTTGATGGCTGTTGCTAAGGTGTTCTAGGTGGTTGCTAGGGTGCTGCTAGGCTGTTCTGTGTGGTGGCTTGCTGCCAGGGTGTTGCTAGGCAGCCATTGCTTGTTGCTAATGTGTTCTTGGTGGTTGTTCGGGAGCTGATAAGCAGTTTTGTGTTGTGGCTTGTTGCTAGGCTGGTCATTGATTATTACTAAGGTGTTCTAAGTGGTTGCCAGGGTGCTTGTTGCCAGGGTGTGTTGCTAGGCAAGTCATTGCTAAGGTGTTCTAGGTGATAGGGTGCTAACATGTGGTGGCATGCTGCTAGGGTGTTGCTAAGCAGTTCATTGCATGCTGCTAAGATGTTCTAGGTGGTTGCTAGGGTGCCGTTAGGCTGTTCTGTGTGGTGGTTTGTTGCCAGGGTATTGCTAGAAAGGTCATTGTTAGGGCGTTCTGGGTTATTGCTTGTTGCTAATGTGTTCTTGGTGGTTGTCAGGGTTGCTGACAGGCAGTTCTGTGTTGTGGCTTGTTACTAAGGTGTTG
Organism: Labeo calbasu; assembly: GCA_019740295.1. Classification (NCBI taxonomy): domain Eukaryota; kingdom Metazoa; phylum Chordata; class Actinopteri; order Cypriniformes; family Cyprinidae; genus Labeo; species Labeo calbasu. The sequence continues at coordinate 10,505 of JAHKKF010494158.1, read as the reverse complement.
CTAAGCAGTTCTGTGCTTATTACTAAAGTGTTCTAGGTGGTTGCTGGGGTTCTTGTTGCCAGGGTGTTGCTAGGCAACTTATAAGGTGTTCTAGGTGCTAAGGTGTTCTAGGTGGTTTTTAGTGCGCTAACATGCGTGGTGGCATGTTGCTAGGCAGTTCATTGCTTGTTCCTAAGGTACTAGGGTATTGATAGGCTGTTCTGTGGCTAGACAGGTCATTGCTAGGGTGTTGCTAAGCAGGTCATTGCTTGTTGTCAAGGTGTTCTAGATGGTTGCTAGGGTGCTGACAGGTTTTTGTGGAGGTTTATTACTAGGGTGTTGCTAAGCAGGTCATTGCTTGTTGCTAAGGTGTTCTAGGTCATTGCTAGGGTGCTGATAGGCAGTTGTGTGTGCAGGCTTCTTACTAGGGTGTTGCTGGCAGGTAACTGTTTGTTGCCAAGGTGTTTTAGGTGATTGCTAGGTTACTGATAGGCAGTTGTGTGTGGAGGCTTATTACTAGGGGTTGCTAAGCAGGTCATTGCTTGTTGCCAAGGTGTTCTAGGTGGTTGCTAGGGTGCTGACAGGTTTTTGTGGAGGCTTATTACTAGGGTGTTGCTAAGCAGGTCATTGCTTGTTGCTAAGGTGTTCTAGGTCATTGCTAGGGTGCTGATAGGCAGTTGTGTGTGCAGGCTTATTACTAGGGTGTTGCTAAGCAGGTAATTGCTTGTTGCCAAGGTGTTTGCTAGGGTGCTGATAGGCAGTAGTGTGTTGCTAGGCAGGTCATTGTTTGTTGCCAAGGTGTTCTAGGTGGTTGCTAGGGTGCTGATAGTGGTGGTGGTTCATTAATAGGGTGTTGCTAAGCAAGTCATTGCTTGTGGATAAGGTGTTCTAGGTGGCTACTAGGGTGCTGATTGTGTGTGCTGGCTTATTACTAGAGTGTTGCTAAGCAGGTAATTGCTTGTTGCTAAGGTGTTCTAGGTGGTTGATAGGGTGTTGATAAGCAGTAGTGTGTGGTGGCATATTACTACGGTTTTGCTAGGCAGGTCATTACTTGTTGCTAAGGTGTTCTAGGTCATTGCTAGGGTGCTGATTGTGTGTGCAGGCTTATTACTAGGGTGTTGCTAAGCAGGTAATTGCTTGTTGCTAAGGTGTTCTAGATGGTTGATAGGGTGCTGATAGGCAGTAGTGTGTGGAAGATTATTATTAGGGTGTTGCTATGCAAATCATTGTTAGGTTGTTCTGAATGGATGTTTTTTTTTCTGGGTGGTTGACATTTCTGTGGTTATACAGATACATGGACAGACAGCAAAAATGGTTGGAGCCAATCCAAATGAATTGTGTTGCGTTTAGACAGAAAGCAGCACAGACAAGAAAATTTTGGCATTTATTTATTTAACAATTTCATTCCATACATGTGAATTAGGCTTAAAATCGAATTTCGAACCAAATGAATACACCAAGGAACACATTAAAAAAAAAAAAAAAGAAAGAAACCAAATGAGGCGTTTTCATTTCAGCTTGCTACAAGAAGCACAAACCCTTCGTGTTCTGAAGCCACTATCATTTCAAGAGCTAGGGAGGCCGTTTTGCTTAAAAACCAGGTACTCGATCTACCAGTGCACAGTATGCTACCCACTACATCTGCTTCACTGGCACACAGAATAGTTTTGCAACGTGAGAGGAACATGGTGAAATTTAAGTAGTGCTTGTCTGTTTATCTTTTACATCTGAACTACAGACGTTTCTGGATCTGTGTGCATTGTGGTGTCGTCGGTGCAGCTAATTCTAGCAAGGTCATGTGAAAAACTGTGAGAACAGCGTTTCCTTCAAACTATTTGATCTTGACCTACTTGTAGCGTGTCCTTACTATGACAACTGCCCGCTTCGCGTAACACATTTACAAGCTAAATTAGAGTGCATCATTTTTTTCTGGTCTAAATTTCACAACGAATCGTTACAGCAACTGGGCAGCCTTGCTTTATTATGCGGATATGTTTAAACAATATACAGCTTGTGTGATATGAATCGGAAACAAGCATATATACACACACTGGCATGGAAAAGAGCATTAAATAAACACTAAGATATTAGTGTGAATATAATGATGTTAAATGCAGCATGATTAAGAAAATCAAAATAAACTGGTATGAGGTCCCTGTATGTGTTAAAATAGAAAGAAAAACACTTCATACCTGAGATGCAAAAATGTAAGAGGGTGACATAAATTAACAGTTACAGTTCTGTTTTAAACAGGCCAGTTTGTTAAAAAAGATGTTTGAATAAAAAAATGTGTTTATTTCATTGCATGAAATTTACCAAACCCTAAGCCTTTTCAGTAAATTATTTTTACAATTTTCAAATTTCGAGGTAATCATAAATGGTGCATTTTAGATGGTTCTTAGGGAAACTTTCATTACTTTGCTAGTAATGGTATAGTCTATATTTTTAATGTCTGTCAGGAAGAGAAACGCATCTGAACATATGAAAACTTTTTTTTCCCCCAGATCATAAAGTTCAGTCTGTATCCACAACATAGTGATATAGCAGTTGTAGATGAACTGTCACTTGCAGACTCTCAAAAATGTTTCTGGCTAACAAAATTTGATCTCTCTTCCAAAACCTGGTGAGAATTCGGAACACTCCACATTGATACAGTACTATTCAAATCAGTACACCATAATTGATTTCAGTATACCTTGCCGTTATTAAAATTGTATGGTTTGTATTTTCATAATCATAATCTATCCATTCAAGCTATAGTATATATAATGGGGATTTAAATGGCAAATTACAATACTGATTGGTTGAATAAATCCTAGGTTTTATCCAAAAGTTTACATGTAAATGTTTTAGGCCATCAATCACTAGCTGAGCAAAAAACATCAAACTTGAAATGTGTTCTGGTGCATTAAAAAGCAAATATGAGGTGACAATAATAACATGCAATGTGTAAAGGCGAGTTTAAGGGAAAAGAAACAACCAGGCATTGGGTAACCAGTCTTCAATGAAACAAGAACCCATAATAGCTGAAACCAAACAGCATGAAGCTCCCACTACAAACACAAAGGCAATTATGGTGATAAAAGAAGCTGATTTATTTTTTCTTAGAAACGTGGAGTATGTCCTGTAACGGGTCAAAATCTGAGCAAGTGGATATATTTTCTTTATAATAGCATGTGATGTACTGACCACAAAGGCAGCGTTAGGTCAGCGTCACAATCAGACAGACAAGTACCAAACATTGTTAGCAGTTATTATGCCAGACAAACGGCTTTGAGAGAGAAAGTAGCAGGAAAAAAGAAATAAATTAAAGATAATCGTGGCTTGAGTAGCATGTCAGCGGTTGTTTCATAAGGCTTAAACTGATGATTTTTTGTGCACTGATAAACGGTTTGGCCTTAAGAAGTATGTAATCTGATTGATAACACACAGCCCAGTGACTCCTTTATTCTTAGCCATTAATATATTCACACATATTAGGGATACATGTGACGAGACAATTACATCTGAGTAACATACTTGTATATGGAAGTGATATGTGTTATAGTGGTGGATTATGACTAAAACAAAAAGACGTATTGAGATATTACTATGAAAAATTAAAGCTTGACCATCTATTGGTTTGATAAGCTTCAGTGATATTTCATATGTGAGAATGGACTGCGAAAGCAAGTATGAACACTATTCGTCATCATTTACAAACGAACATCAGGTAAAGTGTTTTAAAGTCTCCCGTTCAACAAATATCCATCTGATCTCATGACAGAAACGTACCTGTGGGAACGTTTTCACGAGACGCGAAATCCAATAAGTACTGCAGTTTCCACCAGAGGTGGTAAAACAGTGAGCGCTTGTAATCGTTTTCATACACAGTTATGATTACATGTTTCGCTTTCCACACGTAACAAGCTTGCTCGGTAGCTCAGCCGGCAAGGTACCGGACTCAGGATGTGGAATCTTTGGGTACGAATCCTGTGAAAAACATGACTTATCTTGCAAGATCTGAAAGATGACAGATCGAAAAACAAAGCTAAACCGGCATTGCTTGTTTTTCCATGAAATTCGCTTTTTAATATTATCGTTATACTATGTTAGCATTAGAGTTATAGTGCCACTTAATGGACATTTCAAGTCAGAACTGCGGTGACGTACAAAACCAACGCCACATATGTACGTTCATCTTTTAGCGCCACTCAGTGGTCATTTCTGTTGGAAACTGCAGTGATACGTACTTATTGGTACGTATTTCGCGTCTCACGAAAATGCTCCCACAGGTCCGTTTTCGTCCTGAGATCAGGTTGACAAATACATAGCGTTGCCGTTTCCATTGCTGTCACAAATGCCGTCGAACTCATCGAGTGGTTTTCGATTAAGCGAAATTAAATAATTTACATTGTGAGTCGAACAAAAACAATCTTTCAAAAATGCTTTACCAAAATGTGATACTTGTACAGTATATACACGCCTTGAGCTAAAGCAAAGTTGTCGAGAATCTTTTAATGACAAATAAGATGAAAAAATTAACGATTTTTTTCCCCACCAATATTTAGATCAGCTAATATACAAACTTGATGGAATTAGGGATCCCAAGGTCTAACAACAATTTTCACTAGTTACCACATTTAGCAGATATATTATACAGCCTTAGCAAGGTTGTCTATTCATCATAGAAATCAAGAAAAGAACAGAAAAAGATACCGTAATTTCAAAAACACTTCCAAACATTAACATAACCTGTGACTTCAGTGACCATAAAGCGTACTGATGTCCAGTTTTGGGTGGTGAAAATCAAAGTTGGTTCTTTTTTACCAATTCATGACTGAGTTGATGTGCATTTGTGCTTATTTTTTGATTGGCCTAAAACTCACACTGTAAAATGAGTGAGACTTGCACATTATTATAACGTTTGTGAAATGTTTAGGTTTGCATAAAACGTTTTTCATGGACTGTATATAGATCTGACCGAGTTTAAGAGCATTGAAATAGTTGCACATTACTTGTTTGTGTTAAATATGACTTTCTGTGTTGTGAGATTTCTAGTGTTCGGCACAACGGTTGTGTAAACAGCTGAAAGGATGACATATCAGATGGTTCCCACCTCGACCGTGGATCTGTTGTTATGACAACGCTGCGTATGGGGAGGCTCGCAGACCGGGGGCCGATCGGTGCAGGAATACACAGACTGCTGCAGAAGCAAGCAGTGGAGATGCATCATCGTACTACACAAACACACAACTGGGCTTTTTCTTTTTCTTTCTTTCTTTCTTTCTTTCTTTCTTTCTTTCTTTCTTTCTTTCTTTCTTTCTTTCTTTCTCTCTTTGCCTGGTTGCTAATTCACTAGCCCGCTATGGTTTATTCGATGACCGGAGTTGGTAAACCTAACAGTTTCAACTAATTTAAAAATACAAGGTGATTTTCGGTGGAACACACTGAGACCTTCTGTGGAGCTATTCATTTACGTACCAATATCTACAGTTCAAGTACAAAATACTGATTTTAGCCATAGTGTGAGAGCTGTCGGTTTCACATCATGTAATGGTCATTTGGAAAATGGAGCGTCTCTACGTACCGATAACATTATTAACACCTAAAAATCTGTAGAATAAAAAGGGAACCTCCCTCACTTCAAGTCTGAGTATATTTTTACTACTGTACATCATTTTTTTCTTTTGGGAGAAACATCACAATAATGGATTCAGCATGAATCACAACCAAAATCAAAGTAGAAATTATAAAAAAAAAAAAAAAAAAAAGTAACAGCACAAAACATTTTTCTTAAAAATCATAACGCTGAAGATAAAAAGCAAGCAACCAATCAGAGGCCTGACAAACATGAAGGCATTGACTGAAACTCAGCGGACATCTGTATATTTAGGCACTGTGAGAGAATGAAGGGCGAGTCCTTACTGAAAAATGGCTGCTGACTATTTTCTTTTTACATATTTGGAGATTTCGACTTTTTTTTGTACTACTTTGGGGTGTTTTACAGCTATTTAATGATTACAAAAGGTGACATCTTCAGCAAATAAGTTGCTCGTAAAAAGTAGCAGGTGAGCTGTTATCGAAAAAAAATTAAGCAAAAGAAATCCGAACTGAAATAAAACAAACTGAATGGAAAAGAAGGGTGAGAAGAAGCTTCCGCTGCTGTCTGAAGAAGTTCCTACACGGTGCAGGGAAGGAGGGAAGGAACGAGAGGAGAGAGAGAGAGGAGTGCAGTGCCACTTGCAGTCTAAATGAAATACTCTTTCTTTTCTTCTGCGTGTGCGTGGTTGCCGTCAGCATTGATGATGGCTGTGTCTGCGTCCGGGGCGTCATCCGCTCCTTTGGCCTCGTTTGTCAAATACGTTCCTGGAAAAAACACACAAGGTCTTGATTTGAAGAATTGTTTTAAATGTCACTGAAATTTTACAATACCTATTTATACGGACTATAGTCCAAAAGTCTGAGACCACTTGTGAAAATGAAACCAGTCAAAAGTTTAGAATAATCAAGATTTGAAATGTTTTTTAAAGAAGTTTCTGCCACTGAATAAAAATAAAAAAATGTAATTGCGACTTTTTTTCTCTTAGAACTGCATTATACAATCTTGCCGTTACCTCAGAATTGTGAGTTTATATCTCGCAATTTGCATTTTTTTTCTCGCAATCGTGATTTTATATCTCGCAGTCTTGACTTTTTTTAATTGTGAAAGATAAATTCGCAGTTGTGAGTTCTAAAGTCAGAACTGCGAGACTTTTTTCTCTTTTCTTTTTTTTTTAGAATTGTGAGAGACAAACTCAATTGTGAGTTATAAAGTTTTTTTCAGAATTCTGACTTTTTTCTCAGAATGGCAAGTTTATTTCCTGCAATTCTAACTTTTTTTTTTTGCAGTTCAGACTTTTTTAGAATTGTGAAAGATAAACTCGCAATTGTGAGTTATAAAGTCAGAATTGCTAGATGAAAACTCACAATTCTTTTTTTCATAATTCTTTTTTTCAGCAAGACTTTTCTCTCAGAATTGCAAGTGTGTATCTCGCAATCATAACTTTTTTCTTGAAGCTGTGAGTTTATATCTTATAATTCTGACTTTTTTCAGAATTGCAAGATATAAACTCACAATTCTTTTTTCATAATATTTTTTCAGCAAGTTCTTTTTTTTCAGAATTGATAGTTTGTATCTCACAATTCTGTTTTTATCTCCTCGCAATTGCAAGTTATATCTCACAATTATGACTTAAAAACTTGCAATTGTGTTTTATAAAGTCAGAATTGTGAGAAAAAAAGTCAGAGAACCTTTCAACTGCAAGAAAAAAGAATTGCGAGTTTATATCTTTCAATTCTGACTTTTTAACTCACAATTGTGAGTTTCTATCTTACAACTTCAAGGACAAAAGCTAGAATTGCACGTAATTCTGAGAAAAATTCAAAATTGCAATTTAAGAAGTCACAATTACCTTTTTACATTTTTTAATCAGAGCCGGAAATGGGCATCCATAAGTATTTTATGGCCACCAAGACTGCATTATTTGAAATACTAAAACTGTTTCTTTGCAGGTTATGAATCACAGTTGAAGCCCACTCTATAGAGGATGATGTATTTTTGAGTATTACTGTATCTACATTTTACAGAAATTTAAGATCTTACCTTTATGCCGTGCCAGGTAGCGTCCCAATACAATAATTAAGCACAAAGTGGCAAAGACGACGACAGCGACTATTCCACCAATGAGAGCGTGGTCTGGCGGGCCTGGCAGGGCATTAGGATCTGTAAGAGAGAGAGAGAGAGAGAGAGAAGAGGAGAAAGCATAGTTGGTAACCTTCCTCATTTCATCATACTTTTACCTTCCGAAACATCAGAAGGTTGACAACAAATAGTTTGGACTAAAGCTAAAGCCCTCTCCTGTCTGCTCAACTGCAGTTAGGGCTGGTCAAAGAGTGTAAAGTCTCTCTGAACTGACAGGTCAAGCCATATGGTGGTCTGACAGGGATCTATGCATGCCCAGAATGAAAGTAAAGAGGAAGACATGGGCCACAACAAACACTCTGTCGTCAGCTGCTCGTAACACACTATGGTCAAAAGTTGTTTCAGAGGGGTCACATATTTACAAGAGGAAAATCTTTCCAGAAGCTGCTGAGGAAGGTCATCGCCAATGGTTTTGAGATGTAATGCTCCTCATGTATATATTGATGAGGCATCTGAGTCCATATTTCCGTTTTTGACCATACACTCTTAAAAATAAAGGCTCCAAGAAGGGGTTTTCATAGCAATAGTAGAACCACTTAAAGAACCTTTCAGTGAACAGATTTCAAGAACCATTTTTTTGAACATTTAAGAATCTAAAGATTCTTTTTCCACCATTTGGAATGGAAAGGTTCCATGGATGTTAAAAGTTCTTCATGGAACCATTTATTTTTAAGAGTGTACAGAGTAGAATAAAGCTCTTGAGTCGTTGGCCAAGGCTCTTGGTTATGGAAGACAAGACCTGCTGTTCAAATTGTGGGCGGCTTCATTTCATCCCCAACCAGACAAAGCATTTGAACCTCCAAGCGTATTGTTAATTTATAAGATGGGCTTGTCTCCTTTCTCTCTCTGAGCTGTGGTTTTTTTATTATGTCCCTGCTTAGTGCCATTTGGAGTGGTATATTATAATTGACAGCATGCGTTGCATCTGCCACAGTGTGCGCGTTTAATCCGGTCTGCGCTTTGTGCTGCGGGAGCTTCCTAATCACTGCCTGCAATTACTGTATCAGTCGCACAAAGCCGGGATAAACTCAGGGCCAGAGAGGCATTCAAACAGTCCATCAGCTCTCATTTCGGTAATGGAGAATCCCACCTCAGATCGACATCGGCCGGGCGCGCCGGCTCCATCCCTCTGATTGACATCTCATAGACTTGCTGTTTTTTTCTCTCTCTCAATAATAGCATTTCTTCTCTTTGTTGTGTTTACAGGAGGAGTATAAAACCTACAAGCTGCATCTGACTTCCCTGTGACAATCAATCACAATAAAAAAACAAAATATGTGCAGATCTCTATCACCCTTTTAGCGGCTCGCTGAAATATGAAATGTGGAACGGCTACTCGTATCTGACAGGCGCATGTTTCTGAATTTCCAACGGTGAAAGGCTGTGGTATTAAACTCTCTCAATTTTTATGACATCAATAAATCAAACTTAAGTCTCAAAAAGTATCGCCACTGCAGGTGCGTGTGAGTTTTAGTTCGGCTATCAAACAACCTCGCCTTTATGCCTCTTCAACCAAAATGAGAGCGTTTTCACACCGAACTCAAATTTTCCAAATGAGAAAAGTAACAAAACTAATTCCTGGCACTGCTACATGAAATATCAGTACTGTGTTCAGACACTTTTGTCCCTGAACATTACACTGTGAATCTCAAGTACAACCCTCAGTGTTGTGATAATTAGCCCTTCTCTGTCCTCGCTCTATTTTTATCAACACACAGTGGGGTTGCCGTGCTGAGTGCCGTACTAGGGCGAGTCCATTGACACTGTGAGAGGCCTGGTAATCTCTAACTATATTAAGGATCATTTCTACAGTTAGAGAGAAGGAGTTACACAGTTCATTTCATTAGTCAAAGCAAAACAAGAGTAGCAAGCAGTTCCAGATCTCACACTTTTACAGAGTGTAAATTATACAATGACTTTCAGAGGGGGGTCAAATTTTATTGGATTTTTAAATACTTTTTAAAAGTAATATTAACTTTTTGAGGTCAGCAGAGGTGTTATGCAACCCGTATTGTCTTTATATATACTCGTAATGAATTATATTAGTAATCAAGCGATAATTAATGAAAAAGGGGGAAATGTCACAATTAAAAGGTCTGTGTTCAGAAAACTCCACAGTTTTTCCTGCAATTAATCATGTAACCTAACAATAAAAAAGTTTATATTTTTAATGATCAATGTCCACAACTATTAAAAAAGGTTCAAACATTCACTGATGCTCCAGAAAGGAAACACGATGCATTAAGAGCTGGGGGGTGAAAACTTTTTAACAGGATGAAGATGTCCAATTTATTCTTATTTTGTTGAAATATCTTTTTTTCCATTTAGTACTGCCCTTCGGAAGCAACAGAAGATACTTGCATGTTTCCCAAAAGACGAATTAAGTATAATTTACCTTGATCTTCAAATTCAAAAAGTTTGCACCCCCGGCTCTTAATGCATGTTTTCTTCTAGAGCATAAGTGAATGTTTGAACCTTTTTAACAGTTGTGCTTGAGTCCCTCAATTGTCCTCAGTGTGAAAAGATGGATCTCAAAATTATACAGTCACTGCTGGAAAGGGTAAGAATATGCAAAAGATGCTGGAAAACTGAAGAATCTGCAGGACCTGGAGGATTTTTTTTAAGAAAAGAAGAAAAAGTCATCCAGGTAAACCACACACATTAAGAACCAAGGGTTCCCAAACTGCAGGGGGTTACAACTCTTAAAATATAATACTGATACGACCTCATATGACCACTGATATGACCACAGCAACTGAAAGAGCTTACAGGTAGCGATGGATATAAGCATAGGCGTAAACCA
>JAHKKF010494157.1:0-11784 GCA_019740295.1 Labeo calbasu | reverse complement strand
AATGTTTCTCAGCTAAATATATTGTGTGGCTGTTCCGTCTGGTCTTAATCTGCAGAGTCACAACAGACCCAAACCATGAGGCCGTTTTGAAATGGCCGAGCTGGTTTTTGTGGTGTTGTTGACCTCGGTGTGAGCGTGTGTGTAGGAGTGGAGACACGTCCCCTGTGGTGATTTCACAATGATGCCGGTTTCCTGCCCTGAGGGCTGCTGTCTCACTTCCCCTCAGGTGTCTGCTGCTGTCTTCATCTCTCAGAGTCTGCATCTGTCTCCATGCAGCAGCCATGTCTGTACTGTCCAGAACATTCTGCAGCTCTGACAAACCTATGCTGTGAGTCTGCATGTTTAAAGTTTAAAAGCAAAGCGCAGTTTGTGTAGAAAACTTTGACTGTTATGAGTGGTTGTCAAGGTGTTGCTAGGCAGGTCCAAGTGGCAGCTTGTTATAGTCTTCTTGATGGCTGTTGCTAAGGTGTTCTAGGTGGTTGCTAGGGTGCTGCTAGGCTGTTCTGTGTGGTGGCTTGCTGCCAGGGTGTTGCTAGGCAGCCATTGCTTGTTGCTAATGTGTTCTTGGTGGTTGTTCGGGAGCTGATAAGCAGTTTTGTGTTGTGGCTTGTTGCTAGGCTGGTCATTGATTATTACTAAGGTGTTCTAAGTGGTTGCCAGGGTGCTTGTTGCCAGGGTGTGTTGCTAGGCAAGTCATTGCTAAGGTGTTCTAGGTGATAGGGTGCTAACATGTGGTGGCATGCTGCTAGGGTGTTGCTAAGCAGTTCATTGCATGCTGCTAAGATGTTCTAGGTGGTTGCTAGGGTGCCGTTAGGCTGTTCTGTGTGGTGGTTTGTTGCCAGGGTATTGCTAGAAAGGTCATTGTTAGGGCGTTCTGGGTTATTGCTTGTTGCTAATGTGTTCTTGGTGGTTGTCAGGGTTGCTGACAGGCAGTTCTGTGTTGTGGCTTGTTACTAAGGTGTTGCTAAGCAGTTCTGTGCTTATTACTAAAGTGTTCTAGGTGGTTGCTGGGGTTCTTGTTGCCAGGGTGTTGCTAGGCAACTTATAAGGTGTTCTAGGTGCTAAGGTGTTCTAGGTGGTTTTTAGTGCGCTAACATGCGTGGTGGCATGTTGCTAGGCAGTTCATTGCTTGTTCCTAAGGTACTAGGGTATTGATAGGCTGTTCTGTGGCTAGACAGGTCATTGCTAGGGTGTTGCTAAGCAGGTCATTGCTTGTTGTCAAGGTGTTCTAGATGGTTGCTAGGGTGCTGACAGGTTTTTGTGGAGGTTTATTACTAGGGTGTTGCTAAGCAGGTCATTGCTTGTTGCTAAGGTGTTCTAGGTCATTGCTAGGGTGCTGATAGGCAGTTGTGTGTGCAGGCTTCTTACTAGGGTGTTGCTGGCAGGTAACTGTTTGTTGCCAAGGTGTTTTAGGTGATTGCTAGGTTACTGATAGGCAGTTGTGTGTGGAGGCTTATTACTAGGGGTTGCTAAGCAGGTCATTGCTTGTTGCCAAGGTGTTCTAGGTGGTTGCTAGGGTGCTGACAGGTTTTTGTGGAGGCTTATTACTAGGGTGTTGCTAAGCAGGTCATTGCTTGTTGCTAAGGTGTTCTAGGTCATTGCTAGGGTGCTGATAGGCAGTTGTGTGTGCAGGCTTATTACTAGGGTGTTGCTAAGCAGGTAATTGCTTGTTGCCAAGGTGTTTGCTAGGGTGCTGATAGGCAGTAGTGTGTTGCTAGGCAGGTCATTGTTTGTTGCCAAGGTGTTCTAGGTGGTTGCTAGGGTGCTGATAGTGGTGGTGGTTCATTAATAGGGTGTTGCTAAGCAAGTCATTGCTTGTGGATAAGGTGTTCTAGGTGGCTACTAGGGTGCTGATTGTGTGTGCTGGCTTATTACTAGAGTGTTGCTAAGCAGGTAATTGCTTGTTGCTAAGGTGTTCTAGGTGGTTGATAGGGTGTTGATAAGCAGTAGTGTGTGGTGGCATATTACTACGGTTTTGCTAGGCAGGTCATTACTTGTTGCTAAGGTGTTCTAGGTCATTGCTAGGGTGCTGATTGTGTGTGCAGGCTTATTACTAGGGTGTTGCTAAGCAGGTAATTGCTTGTTGCTAAGGTGTTCTAGATGGTTGATAGGGTGCTGATAGGCAGTAGTGTGTGGAAGATTATTATTAGGGTGTTGCTATGCAAATCATTGTTAGGTTGTTCTGAATGGATGTTTTTTTTTCTGGGTGGTTGACATTTCTGTGGTTATACAGATACATGGACAGACAGCAAAAATGGTTGGAGCCAATCCAAATGAATTGTGTTGCGTTTAGACAGAAAGCAGCACAGACAAGAAAATTTTGGCATTTATTTATTTAACAATTTCATTCCATACATGTGAATTAGGCTTAAAATCGAATTTCGAACCAAATGAATACACCAAGGAACACATTAAAAAAAAAAAAAAAGAAAGAAACCAAATGAGGCGTTTTCATTTCAGCTTGCTACAAGAAGCACAAACCCTTCGTGTTCTGAAGCCACTATCATTTCAAGAGCTAGGGAGGCCGTTTTGCTTAAAAACCAGGTACTCGATCTACCAGTGCACAGTATGCTACCCACTACATCTGCTTCACTGGCACACAGAATAGTTTTGCAACGTGAGAGGAACATGGTGAAATTTAAGTAGTGCTTGTCTGTTTATCTTTTACATCTGAACTACAGACGTTTCTGGATCTGTGTGCATTGTGGTGTCGTCGGTGCAGCTAATTCTAGCAAGGTCATGTGAAAAACTGTGAGAACAGCGTTTCCTTCAAACTATTTGATCTTGACCTACTTGTAGCGTGTCCTTACTATGACAACTGCCCGCTTCGCGTAACACATTTACAAGCTAAATTAGAGTGCATCATTTTTTTCTGGTCTAAATTTCACAACGAATCGTTACAGCAACTGGGCAGCCTTGCTTTATTATGCGGATATGTTTAAACAATATACAGCTTGTGTGATATGAATCGGAAACAAGCATATATACACACACTGGCATGGAAAAGAGCATTAAATAAACACTAAGATATTAGTGTGAATATAATGATGTTAAATGCAGCATGATTAAGAAAATCAAAATAAACTGGTATGAGGTCCCTGTATGTGTTAAAATAGAAAGAAAAACACTTCATACCTGAGATGCAAAAATGTAAGAGGGTGACATAAATTAACAGTTACAGTTCTGTTTTAAACAGGCCAGTTTGTTAAAAAAGATGTTTGAATAAAAAAATGTGTTTATTTCATTGCATGAAATTTACCAAACCCTAAGCCTTTTCAGTAAATTATTTTTACAATTTTCAAATTTCGAGGTAATCATAAATGGTGCATTTTAGATGGTTCTTAGGGAAACTTTCATTACTTTGCTAGTAATGGTATAGTCTATATTTTTAATGTCTGTCAGGAAGAGAAACGCATCTGAACATATGAAAACTTTTTTTTCCCCCAGATCATAAAGTTCAGTCTGTATCCACAACATAGTGATATAGCAGTTGTAGATGAACTGTCACTTGCAGACTCTCAAAAATGTTTCTGGCTAACAAAATTTGATCTCTCTTCCAAAACCTGGTGAGAATTCGGAACACTCCACATTGATACAGTACTATTCAAATCAGTACACCATAATTGATTTCAGTATACCTTGCCGTTATTAAAATTGTATGGTTTGTATTTTCATAATCATAATCTATCCATTCAAGCTATAGTATATATAATGGGGATTTAAATGGCAAATTACAATACTGATTGGTTGAATAAATCCTAGGTTTTATCCAAAAGTTTACATGTAAATGTTTTAGGCCATCAATCACTAGCTGAGCAAAAAACATCAAACTTGAAATGTGTTCTGGTGCATTAAAAAGCAAATATGAGGTGACAATAATAACATGCAATGTGTAAAGGCGAGTTTAAGGGAAAAGAAACAACCAGGCATTGGGTAACCAGTCTTCAATGAAACAAGAACCCATAATAGCTGAAACCAAACAGCATGAAGCTCCCACTACAAACACAAAGGCAATTATGGTGATAAAAGAAGCTGATTTATTTTTTCTTAGAAACGTGGAGTATGTCCTGTAACGGGTCAAAATCTGAGCAAGTGGATATATTTTCTTTATAATAGCATGTGATGTACTGACCACAAAGGCAGCGTTAGGTCAGCGTCACAATCAGACAGACAAGTACCAAACATTGTTAGCAGTTATTATGCCAGACAAACGGCTTTGAGAGAGAAAGTAGCAGGAAAAAAGAAATAAATTAAAGATAATCGTGGCTTGAGTAGCATGTCAGCGGTTGTTTCATAAGGCTTAAACTGATGATTTTTTGTGCACTGATAAACGGTTTGGCCTTAAGAAGTATGTAATCTGATTGATAACACACAGCCCAGTGACTCCTTTATTCTTAGCCATTAATATATTCACACATATTAGGGATACATGTGACGAGACAATTACATCTGAGTAACATACTTGTATATGGAAGTGATATGTGTTATAGTGGTGGATTATGACTAAAACAAAAAGACGTATTGAGATATTACTATGAAAAATTAAAGCTTGACCATCTATTGGTTTGATAAGCTTCAGTGATATTTCATATGTGAGAATGGACTGCGAAAGCAAGTATGAACACTATTCGTCATCATTTACAAACGAACATCAGGTAAAGTGTTTTAAAGTCTCCCGTTCAACAAATATCCATCTGATCTCATGACAGAAACGTACCTGTGGGAACGTTTTCACGAGACGCGAAATCCAATAAGTACTGCAGTTTCCACCAGAGGTGGTAAAACAGTGAGCGCTTGTAATCGTTTTCATACACAGTTATGATTACATGTTTCGCTTTCCACACGTAACAAGCTTGCTCGGTAGCTCAGCCGGCAAGGTACCGGACTCAGGATGTGGAATCTTTGGGTACGAATCCTGTGAAAAACATGACTTATCTTGCAAGATCTGAAAGATGACAGATCGAAAAACAAAGCTAAACCGGCATTGCTTGTTTTTCCATGAAATTCGCTTTTTAATATTATCGTTATACTATGTTAGCATTAGAGTTATAGTGCCACTTAATGGACATTTCAAGTCAGAACTGCGGTGACGTACAAAACCAACGCCACATATGTACGTTCATCTTTTAGCGCCACTCAGTGGTCATTTCTGTTGGAAACTGCAGTGATACGTACTTATTGGTACGTATTTCGCGTCTCACGAAAATGCTCCCACAGGTCCGTTTTCGTCCTGAGATCAGGTTGACAAATACATAGCGTTGCCGTTTCCATTGCTGTCACAAATGCCGTCGAACTCATCGAGTGGTTTTCGATTAAGCGAAATTAAATAATTTACATTGTGAGTCGAACAAAAACAATCTTTCAAAAATGCTTTACCAAAATGTGATACTTGTACAGTATATACACGCCTTGAGCTAAAGCAAAGTTGTCGAGAATCTTTTAATGACAAATAAGATGAAAAAATTAACGATTTTTTTCCCCACCAATATTTAGATCAGCTAATATACAAACTTGATGGAATTAGGGATCCCAAGGTCTAACAACAATTTTCACTAGTTACCACATTTAGCAGATATATTATACAGCCTTAGCAAGGTTGTCTATTCATCATAGAAATCAAGAAAAGAACAGAAAAAGATACCGTAATTTCAAAAACACTTCCAAACATTAACATAACCTGTGACTTCAGTGACCATAAAGCGTACTGATGTCCAGTTTTGGGTGGTGAAAATCAAAGTTGGTTCTTTTTTACCAATTCATGACTGAGTTGATGTGCATTTGTGCTTATTTTTTGATTGGCCTAAAACTCACACTGTAAAATGAGTGAGACTTGCACATTATTATAACGTTTGTGAAATGTTTAGGTTTGCATAAAACGTTTTTCATGGACTGTATATAGATCTGACCGAGTTTAAGAGCATTGAAATAGTTGCACATTACTTGTTTGTGTTAAATATGACTTTCTGTGTTGTGAGATTTCTAGTGTTCGGCACAACGGTTGTGTAAACAGCTGAAAGGATGACATATCAGATGGTTCCCACCTCGACCGTGGATCTGTTGTTATGACAACGCTGCGTATGGGGAGGCTCGCAGACCGGGGGCCGATCGGTGCAGGAATACACAGACTGCTGCAGAAGCAAGCAGTGGAGATGCATCATCGTACTACACAAACACACAACTGGGCTTTTTCTTTTTCTTTCTTTCTTTCTTTCTTTCTTTCTTTCTTTCTTTCTTTCTTTCTTTCTTTCTTTCTTTCTCTCTTTGCCTGGTTGCTAATTCACTAGCCCGCTATGGTTTATTCGATGACCGGAGTTGGTAAACCTAACAGTTTCAACTAATTTAAAAATACAAGGTGATTTTCGGTGGAACACACTGAGACCTTCTGTGGAGCTATTCATTTACGTACCAATATCTACAGTTCAAGTACAAAATACTGATTTTAGCCATAGTGTGAGAGCTGTCGGTTTCACATCATGTAATGGTCATTTGGAAAATGGAGCGTCTCTACGTACCGATAACATTATTAACACCTAAAAATCTGTAGAATAAAAAGGGAACCTCCCTCACTTCAAGTCTGAGTATATTTTTACTACTGTACATCATTTTTTTCTTTTGGGAGAAACATCACAATAATGGATTCAGCATGAATCACAACCAAAATCAAAGTAGAAATTATAAAAAAAAAAAAAAAAAAAAGTAACAGCACAAAACATTTTTCTTAAAAATCATAACGCTGAAGATAAAAAGCAAGCAACCAATCAGAGGCCTGACAAACATGAAGGCATTGACTGAAACTCAGCGGACATCTGTATATTTAGGCACTGTGAGAGAATGAAGGGCGAGTCCTTACTGAAAAATGGCTGCTGACTATTTTCTTTTTACATATTTGGAGATTTCGACTTTTTTTTGTACTACTTTGGGGTGTTTTACAGCTATTTAATGATTACAAAAGGTGACATCTTCAGCAAATAAGTTGCTCGTAAAAAGTAGCAGGTGAGCTGTTATCGAAAAAAAATTAAGCAAAAGAAATCCGAACTGAAATAAAACAAACTGAATGGAAAAGAAGGGTGAGAAGAAGCTTCCGCTGCTGTCTGAAGAAGTTCCTACACGGTGCAGGGAAGGAGGGAAGGAACGAGAGGAGAGAGAGAGAGGAGTGCAGTGCCACTTGCAGTCTAAATGAAATACTCTTTCTTTTCTTCTGCGTGTGCGTGGTTGCCGTCAGCATTGATGATGGCTGTGTCTGCGTCCGGGGCGTCATCCGCTCCTTTGGCCTCGTTTGTCAAATACGTTCCTGGAAAAAACACACAAGGTCTTGATTTGAAGAATTGTTTTAAATGTCACTGAAATTTTACAGTACCTATTTATGTGGACTATAGTCCAAATGTCTGATACCACTTGTGAAAATGCAACCAGTCAAAAGTTTAGAATAATCAAGATTTGAAATGTTTGTTTAAAGAAGTATCTATGGAAGCTTGTTATTGCCACTGAATAAAAAATAAAAAATGTAATTGTGACTTTTTATCTCACAATTCTGACTTATTTCTCAGAACTGCATGATACAATCATGTGTTTATATCTCGCAATTGACATTTTTTTTCTTGCAATTGTGATTTTATATCTCGCAATTCTGACTTTTTTTTTATTGTGAAAGATAAATTCGCAATTGTAAGTTCTAAAGTCAGAACTGCGAGACTTTTTATTTCAGAATTGCAAGTTTATATCCTGCAATTTTAACTTTTTTTTGCAATTCAGACTTTTTTTAAATTGTGAAAGATAAACTGAATTATAAAGTCAGAATTGCAAGATAAAAACTCACAATTCTTTTTTTTAATAATTATGTAAAATATAACAAAGACTTTTCTCTCAGAATTGCAAGTTTATATCTCGCAATTATAACTTTTTTCTTGCAACTGTGAGTTTATATCTTGCAATTCTGACTTTTTTTTTTAAATTGTGAGATATACTCACAACTCACAATTCTTTTTTCATATTTTTTTTTTTCAGCAATAGTTTTTTTTTTAGAATTGATTGTTTGTATCTCACAATTCTGTTTTTTTCTCCTCGCAATTTCGATTTATAATGTTCAGTTCAGAGAGGGGGAAAAAAAGACTGCTATTTTCTCAAAATTGTGAGTTTATATTTCACAATTATGACTTAAAAACCTGCAATTGTGTTTTATAAAGTCAGAATTGTGAGATAAAAGATTCTGAGAAAAAAAGTCAGAGAACCTCGCAATTCTTTTTTCTCACAGTTGAGAGTTATATATATCTTGCAATTCTGACTTTTTAACTCACAATTGTGAGTTAATATCTTACAACTCTGAGGAAAAAAAAGCTAGAATTGCAAGTTTGTATAACGCAATTCTGAGAAAAAAGTCAAAATTGCAATTAAAAAAGTCGCAGTTACCTTTTTACAGTTTTTAATCAGAGCCGGAAATGGGCATCCATAAGTATTTTTATAGCCACCAAGACTGCATTTATTTGATCAAAATATAGTAAAAACGGTAATATTATGAAATATTATTATATTTAAAAGAACTTAGTTTTTAGTAGCAATTATGCTAGTCTTTAGCATCACATTATCCTTCAGAAATTACTGTAATATTTAAGTGTATGTAATTGTAATATGCAGTTATAATGTAAAATAAAAATATTTTAAGAAAATGTATATAAACTTCAAAATGTCTCAGTTGTGCTGAGTATTTTGCTTTGATGACTGCAGTATTTTACTCATTTTACAAAACGTTCCTTTGTTTTAAATTACTTGAAATACTAAAACTGTTTCTTTGCAGGTTATGAATCACAGTTGAAGCCCACTCTATAGAGGATGATGTATTTTTGAGTATTACTGTATCTACATTTTACAGAAATTTAAGATCTTACCTTTATGCCGTGCCAGGTAGCGTCCCAATACAATAATTAAGCACAAAGTGGCAAAGACGACGACAGCGACTATTCCACCAATGAGAGCGTGGTCTGGCGGGCCTGGCAGGGCATTAGGATCTGTAAGAGAGAGAGAGAGAGAGAGAGAAGAGGAGAAAGCATAGTTGGTAACCTTCCTCATTTCATCATACTTTTACCTTCCGAAACATCAGAAGGTTGACAACAAATAGTTTGGACTAAAGCTAAAGCCCTCTCCTGTCTGCTCAACTGCAGTTAGGGCTGGTCAAAGAGTGTAAAGTCTCTCTGAACTGACAGGTCAAGCCATATGGTGGTCTGACAGGGATCTATGCATGCCCAGAATGAAAGTAAAGAGGAAGACATGGGCCACAACAAACACTCTGTCGTCAGCTGCTCGTAACACACTATGGTCAAAAGTTGTTTCAGAGGGGTCACATATTTACAAGAGGAAAATCTTTCCAGAAGCTGCTGAGGAAGGTCATCGCCAATGGTTTTGAGATGTAATGCTCCTCATGTATATATTGATGAGGCATCTGAGTCCATATTTCCGTTTTTGACCATACACTCTTAAAAATAAAGGCTCCAAGAAGGGGTTTTCATAGCAATAGTAGAACCACTTAAAGAACCTTTCAGTGAACAGATTTCAAGAACCATTTTTTTGAACATTTAAGAATCTAAAGATTCTTTTTCCACCATTTGGAATGGAAAGGTTCCATGGATGTTAAAAGTTCTTCATGGAACCATTTATTTTTAAGAGTGTACAGAGTAGAATAAAGCTCTTGAGTCGTTGGCCAAGGCTCTTGGTTATGGAAGACAAGACCTGCTGTTCAAATTGTGGGCGGCTTCATTTCATCCCCAACCAGACAAAGCATTTGAACCTCCAAGCGTATTGTTAATTTATAAGATGGGCTTGTCTCCTTTCTCTCTCTGAGCTGTGGTTTTTTTATTATGTCCCTGCTTAGTGCCATTTGGAGTGGTATATTATAATTGACAGCATGCGTTGCATCTGCCACAGTGTGCGCGTTTAATCCGGTCTGCGCTTTGTGCTGCGGGAGCTTCCTAATCACTGCCTGCAATTACTGTATCAGTCGCACAAAGCCGGGATAAACTCAGGGCCAGAGAGGCATTCAAACAGTCCATCAGCTCTCATTTCGGTAATGGAGAATCCCACCTCAGATCGACATCGGCCGGGCGCGCCGGCTCCATCCCTCTGATTGACATCTCATAGACTTGCTGTTTTTTTCTCTCTCTCAATAATAGCATTTCTTCTCTTTGTTGTGTTTACAGGAGGAGTATAAAACCTACAAGCTGCATCTGACTTCCCTGTGACAATCAATCACAATAAAAAAACAAAATATGTGCAGATCTCTATCACCCTTTTAGCGGCTCGCTGAAATATGAAATGTGGAACGGCTACTCGTATCTGACAGGCGCATGTTTCTGAATTTCCAACGGTGAAAGGCTGTGGTATTAAACTCTCTCAATTTTTATGACATCAATAAATCAAACTTAAGTCTCAAAAAGTATCGCCACTGCAGGTGCGTGTGAGTTTTAGTTCGGCTATCAAACAACCTCGCCTTTATGCCTCTTCAACCAAAATGAGAGCGTTTTCACACCGAACTCAAATTTTCCAAATGAGAAAAGTAACAAAACTAATTCCTGGCACTGCTACATGAAATATCAGTACTGTGTTCAGACACTTTTGTCCCTGAACATTACACTGTGAATCTCAAGTACAACCCTCAGTGTTGTGATAATTAGCCCTTCTCTGTCCTCGCTCTATTTTTATCAACACACAGTGGGGTTGCCGTGCTGAGTGCCGTACTAGGGCGAGTCCATTGACACTGTGAGAGGCCTGGTAATCTCTAACTATATTAAGGATCATTTCTACAGTTAGAGAGAAGGAGTTACACAGTTCATTTCATTAGTCAAAGCAAAACAAGAGTAGCAAGCAGTTCCAGATCTCACACTTTTACAGAGTGTAAATTATACAATGACTTTCAGAGGGGGGTCAAATTTTATTGGATTTTTAAATACTTTTTAAAAGTAATATTAACTTTTTGAGGTCAGCAGAGGTGTTATGCAACCCGTATTGTCTTTATATATACTCGTAATGAATTATATTAGTAATCAAGCGATAATTAATGAAAAAGGGGGAAATGTCACAATTAAAAGGTCTGTGTTCAGAAAACTCCACAGTTTTTCCTGCAATTAATCATGTAACCTAACAATAAAAAAGTTTATATTTTTAATGATCAATGTCCACAACTATTAAAAAAGGTTCAAACATTCACTGATGCTCCAGAAAGGAAACACGATGCATTAAGAGCTGGGGGGTGAAAACTTTTTAACAGGATGAAGATGTCCAATTTATTCTTATTTTGTTGAAATATCTTTTTTTCCATTTAGTACTGCCCTTCGGAAGCAACAGAAGATACTTGCATGTTTCCCAAAAGACGAATTAAGTATAATTTACCTTGATCTTCAAATTCAAAAAGTTTGCACCCCCGGCTCTTAATGCATGTTTTCTTCTAGAGCATAAGTGAATGTTTGAACCTTTTTAACAGTTGTGCTTGAGTCCCTCAATTGTCCTCAGTGTGAAAAGATGGATCTCAAAATTATACAGTCACTGCTGGAAAGGGTAAGAATATGCAAAAGATGCTGGAAAACTGAAGAATCTGCAGGACCTGGAGGATTTTTTTTAAGAAAAGAAGAAAAAGTCATCCAGGTAAACCACACACATTAAGAACCAAGGGTTCCCAAACTGCAGGGGGTTACAACTCTTAAAATATAATACTGATACGACCTCATATGACCACTGATATGACCACAGCAACTGAAAGAGCTTACAGGTAGCGATGGATATAAGCATAGGCGTAAACCA
>JAHKKF010494150.1:0-10045 GCA_019740295.1 Labeo calbasu | reverse complement strand
TTAATATTATTATATTATATTATAATTTAAATATATAATATAATATAATACAAAACATATATATTTATTAAATAAAATTATAACAAAAATATATATTAAATGTTAAAAAATGACATAATTAACAATATTTTTATTAATATTATTATATTATAATTAAAAATAATATAATATCATGTGTTTACATATGTATTTATTACCTAAAATCATAAAATAAAAATGAATATTAA
Source organism: Labeo calbasu (assembly GCA_019740295.1). Taxonomy (NCBI): domain Eukaryota; kingdom Metazoa; phylum Chordata; class Actinopteri; order Cypriniformes; family Cyprinidae; genus Labeo; species Labeo calbasu. Next base: position 9,818 of record JAHKKF010494150.1, on the reverse strand, counting down.
ATGCAAATATATTACATGTATTTTATAAAAATAACAAAAATAATTTAAAACTAATATAATTAAAATGTAATATTTTTATTAATATTATTATATTATATTATAACCTATAATAAAATAAAATAAAATATTGTGTTTGGGAAAGTTACTTTTAAAAGTAATGCATCACAATATTGTGTTACGCCATAAAAAAGTAACTAACTGCATTACTTACTTACTTACTTTTTATGGAAAGTAATGCATTACATTACTTTTGCGTTACCTTTTGTCACCTGGGCTGGGATCGCTTATTTGTTTTTTAATAAGAATAAACCCAAAAGCTATATTTTTGGCTCTTTCACATGAAAAGTGAAATGAAAAAGCCTCAGCATGAAGGAAGTGCCTCTACTTTTGCACCTCACTCCCGATTTCTTTTAACATGGTGACAGGAGAGCTGTCAGTCAATAAATGGGAAGACAAATTAACCTGCGTTACTTATTTAAAAAAGTAACTTTTCACTGAAAATTTAAAAGTAATGTATTACTTTACTAGTTACCTGAAAAAAGTAACATGATTACATGACTTGTGTTACTTGCAATTGCTGTAACTGCCTGTAAGTCTTTTCTTTATTGTGAATTCATATGTCAAAGGAACCATATTCGTTGTCTTATTTTATGTTATTTGCTTTTGATTCTGTTTAAAATCAGGGGAAAATAAATAAAACCCAGGAGGTGGGTTGTAACACACAATGCAAACTAAACTCATAAAACAAATATGATATGCACCAACTACACTTTTCTCATTCCATCTTTCGGAAGATGATGTAGTTCCCTGCTGACTCCACTTCTCGACAGACAATTTGTCCTTCTGATTGTCCTCACCCATAAAAAGTCAGCGAATGAGACATTCTCTGACCTCATTTGATTTAGCAGGTAATTGCTTTTGTGGAGTTGAATATTTCTTCTTGCATTCTGAGATCTCTTTGTTCGTTTTGTTTGCAACAACTTAATTTAGACCAGCGTTTCATGCAAAGTCCTAATTGAGACACATAAAGCACAGAGGGAGGACAATCTCTGATCTGTCCAGCATGTTAAGAATGTCTTAAAGAAGCCTCTGTTTGAGTTAAACCTTGTTGAACCTCTGCTCCACAACCCCAGAGACGACCCTGGCATCATCTATCCTTTTGTTATCTGTTCCTGTTTCTCAAACACTGGAATTCCTTTCAGAACAATAAATTCTTAGCGGCTCAATCTTCTCCCTCCTGGCGTCTAGCAAAGTAAACGCAACCGCTGCCCAAATTCAACGCAATTCAGACACTGTGGTAACGTTAAAGGGATAGTTCACCCATAAATGAAAATTTGCTGTTAATTTACTCACCTTCAGGCTTTTTTTCAGCAGAACAGCAAAGAAGATTTTCAGCTGAAACTGTTGATTCATAAAATGCAACACTACTGTCACTCTGAAAGTCAAAAAAGCATATCAGAGAACACAAAATGAACACCCATGGCTTCTGACGATATAGTGAGGTCTTATGAAGCGAAACGATCAGTCTGTGCAAGAACCTGAACATTATTTACAATATTATTACATATTATTACAATATTATTACATTTATAATATTAATCCAGAGCCTCAGGCAAACGGTGAAAGTCTGATTCTGATTTCATGAACTGATTCTTTTGGACAGTTTGTTTCAATGAAATTTTTCATTTTACTAGTGCAATACGATATGCAATTGTATTATTAAAGCACCCAAAATTTATGTGAACGTGAATGTTCTACCTGTCTAAACCACAAAAAGTGAGTAAATGTTTGTCTTGAAATAGTACTAATAATGCAAAAGTTATTATTTTAAAAAAAAACTTTTACTTGCTAAAAAAGTATAAAATATCAATCAGATGATAGCAAAAAGTGACAAAAAATGACAGCAAATTTTGATCATGTTGGTAATTAGAAATGACCATGTGTCAGGCCTTATAAATACATATGTCAAAAATGATATAGCAGGATTTATAGGGTAAACAACCTGAAAAAAAATGCAACTCTGTAAATCTTTTCATTAAATGTGCGCCAAGATTACATTTATTTGATAATACAGTAAAACCAGCTATATTGTGCAATATAATATAATATAATATAATATTAATAAAGTAGTTTTCCTGCTGGGAACAGTGGACATATGTATTTATTAAATAAAATAAAATAATAAAATAAAAATAAACATTAAATGCAAACATATAACTAACTAAAAATAATTTTAAAAATAATATAATTTTTCACTTATATAATACCTAAAATAATATCTGATTCTTTTGGACAGTTTGCACATTCGCTTTAAGAACACTGGGTCTGTAGTTCCATTTGACCTTTCGCCATGATTCAATAGTATTTAGTGTCGTGGACGCGCATCCCAGAGCCTGTGCTACACAAGCTTTTGTGCTTAAAAAGTATACAAATTTTTATTTTACAAAAAAATGACCGATCGTTTCGCTAGATAAGACCCTTCTTCCTCGGCTGGGATCGTTTAGAGCTCTTTGAAGCTGCATTTAAACTACATTTTGGAAGTTCAAAATTGGGGCACCAATGAAGTCCATTATATGGAGAAAAGTCCTGCAATGCTTTCCTCAAAAATTAAAACTTCTTCACGACTGAAGACAGAAAGACATGAACATCTTGGATGACAAGGAGGTAAGTACATTATGATGGTTTCATTCTAAACATGGTAATTATCTCTAAGATGGACACCCAATATAATATATGATATTTACCATCTGAATCTAACCATGTCATGTCAACAAATGGAAAAGTCAGCCATCTACATCTTATCATGTTAATTATTGTGCCTTTTAGCCCCAACAGCAGGGGCGCTTTTTACCACAAATACCATACTTTTACATATTCTTTCGTTATTTAAAAACTGTTATTTTACTATCATTAAGAAGACATTTGTCTCAAAATATATGCATCAATTTTAGCGATTCTCATTTGCTTCTGAAATCTACAACATTTTAAAAAACATCAAATATTAGATCAAGTAAGCACAGAATCGACTTTGTGCTGCTGCCTGAGATCGCGTCACGCATCGGCCAAATTTGCACGTGTATCTTGAAAAGCGAATGTTTTAGAAAGTGTTTTTGTGCCATCTAATGGTTTAAATAAAAAATAATAATATCAAAGGCGTCTTTTACCCCAGGGTACCTTTAGCCCCGCTGTACCCTAATAATGTTTCTTGCACTTACTGGTTTCTTGTTTATTGACTAATCGTTTTGCTTCATAAGATCTTAATATATTGTCAGGTGCGACAGGTATTACAATTTGTGTTCTGTAATATGCTTTTTTTGATTTTACGAATCACCAAAGCCCACCAAAGTTTCAGCTAAAAATCTTCTTTATTGTTTTACTAGAAAAAAAAACCCATCGACATCTTGAATGGCTTTTGGGTGAACTATCCCTTTAAGAGGACGCTGCCGTAATGTGTTAATGTTAAGCCGCGACCAAAGAGTGCCGTGACAGAGTACGTGAAATAAGGCTGCGAAATGAGGCAATGGCTAAATCGGCGTGCTCTCAAAAGACAGGCAAACGAGATCCAGATGGCTGTTCTGTTTCAGGGGCCACACCTGTTGTCCGGGGGGTGAGACAGGAGACACACACACACACGCACACAAACATAACGCAGTTCGCATATGTGTTCAAACGTGGCCACCGTGTTAAAAATATGGCCTTGAGTGAACTTGAACGCAGAGAATTGACACAACAGGTGTGCAGCCTGTGCGAGTCCCTTAAGTCGTCGATATAAGCTGACCTGAGAGCTGCTACAGCCCCCCACATAGACGGAACTGCAAAACACACACACAAATTGAAGGTTTAATGAGAAAAACAGCAAAATATTTGAAACGAAAAACCCACATGAGGTAAATTAACATGACTGCAAAAAATCGAAAACTCGAAATAGTTCTATTCCAAAACCTAGTGAGCTCCCTACGTAGACAGCATTTTAAGCCATCATATGTGTGCTACAACCCATGTTGGCTAAGTAAAATACCTTGTTTCTATCCTTAAAGAGACAGTTCCTCCAAAAACATCACAGCTGCTGGTAGCCATCGACTTCCATTGTATTTTTTTTCCTACTATGGAAGTCAAACAACTTTTTGTTAACATTCTCCATAATATAATATAAATATAAATAAATAATATCAATAAAATTTTGGGGTGAACTATCCCTTTAACACACTGCAACTCACTCAGTGTAAAAATCCATTCAAGCTGGCAAATATTGCTGAAATAAAAAAATAATTTCTGAATTAAAATGTATTTCTTTATTTATGAAATAAATAAATAAAAAAAATACTCATTATAAACATTTTATTTCATTCAATGTAGCAAAATACCTAAAAAATCCAATATAATCTAAAATGGGTTATGTCCAAAATTAGCATAATCCTATTAACATATTTACCTACATATCACTCGAGATTTACTGATATAAATATTTTTATTAAACCTTATTTGGAGTACTACTTCTGCACAATGCACATTTCTTAATATTAAGCCTAAAATGTGTTTTAGAGTCACTGCTGATGAGGACTGTATGATCTTTGAATAATATCAGTCTTTAAATGCAAGATATGTAAAGTGTCCCTGAACTGGCAATAGTTCCACTTTAGCACAGACAAATTTAGCACAAACTGCAATATATCTTTAGTTGTATTTCAGCGCTACTTTCAGCTAATTAAAATGTACTAAGTACAAAATTAGTTGTTCCAATTTAGCAGACTTTAATTATACCAGTTTAATATACCAAACATACAGTTGCAGGGTATTTTTATTAAGTACCTAATATGTAAATGTATTTGTTGCATACTTGGCATGAAATAAAAGTATTTTAAAATTTTAGTATATTTATTTTTCACTAGGGTAGGGTTCACAAACAATTACAAAGAAACAGGAAGCAAAACAGTAGAAAAAGGTTTTTTTTTTTTTTTTGCAAAACTTACTTCAATAATGTTTTATTTACAACTTCAAAACATATTTTTTTACATTTTAATTTTTGTGATGTGTGCACATCACATGGGGAGTGCTATTTGCGTGACGCCTATGCAGTGCACTCCAAATCTGTCCCTTAGTAGGTTTCATGATATTAGCTGCCTGTCAGATTTATTTTTAGTATTATTTATATACTATTATAGTATTCATTAATATTTTAAAATTGTATTTTTTTATATTTTTAGTTTTCATTTTAATTTTAGATTATTTTATCAATTGTGTTATTTGTTTCTGTCAGTTTTTGCTTTGTAATATTTCTGTTTTGCTTTTAATTTTATTTCATTTTGTTGTTAGTTGTTCAACTTAAACTTACATATTTTAGTTTTTATTTTAGTTTAAATTCAAATTTTTAAGTTTTTCTTCTAATATTTAATATATCATTTTATTCTTATTTAATTATCAAAAACTACTTTTTTTAGATTTAGGCTTCATCCAAATTCTGATATATTTGAAAACAACATTTTAACTTCAAAACCCTTACAATCCATGCTATCAATTTAAAGGGTCAGTTCATCAGGAAAAAAAAAAACATAATTTACTCACCCTCCAGCCATCCTAGGTGTATATGACTTTCTGCCTTCAGGCAAATATAATCAGAGTTACATAAAAAAATCTCCTGGCTCTTCTAAGCTTTATAATGGCAGTAAATTATACATGAAAAGTTACGCAGTCTCATCTGTTCAGTTCTCTTCAAAATAAATGCATAAGCCTATCGTCCTGTAGGTTTATAATTAAAAATGAAAAGGTGAACAAAAATAAAAGCAATTAAATGTGTTATTAAAATATGAAAATTAAAATCACAGGTAATAATAGATTATGACGGAATTTTTACAACACTGTCCGGCAAAATGACAGACAATGTTTAAGTCTAACGCAACCTCTGGTGCGTATGTATGTGCATGCATGTGTATATGTGTGCGTGTATGAACAAAAAAGTCTCTTGAATGAAAACTGTGCAACCCAGTGTCACAAAACTGCTTGTATATATGTAATATAGTTGAATTTTCAAGATCATGATTTTTCTCTTTTTTTTCCTAAATAAAAATAAGAAAATGTATTCCTGTTTTTAACACTAATGGTCAATAACTGTACTTTTTTGAAAGCCATTTGTTTTCTGAAAAAATGACACCTTGCACTTGCACATTCTGTTAGAATTTTACAGTTAAATAAACAAAACATGTCAAAATTACCTATTTTACTCGTAGGTCTTAAAGGAGAAGTCCACTTCCAAAATAAAGATTCACATATAATGTACTCACCCCCTTGTCATCCAAGATGCTCATGTCTTTCTTTCTTCAGTCGTAAAGTAATTATGTTTTTTGAGGAAAACATTTCAGCATTTTTCTCCATATAATTGACTGCTATGGTGCCCCAATTTTGAACTTCCAAAATGCAGTTTAAATGTGGCTTCAAACGATCCCAAATGTGGTTGTAAACGATCCCAGCCGAGAAAGAAGGATCTTATCCAGCGTAACAATCGGTTATTTTCATAAAAATAATACAATTTATATACTTCCTAATGTCAAACGCTCATCTTGTCTTACTCTGCCTGGACTGTTTTTTTTCCAGTTCATGACAGTTAGGGTATGTGGAAAAACTCCCATCTCATGTTCTCCCTCAACTTCAAAATCGTCCTATTTCGCTGTTTTACCTTTTTGGTTAAGAGTGTTTGATCTTTGCATGTTTGCATGTTGCAAAGACTGGTTTGGTACTTCTTCAGCAATGTAGCATGATTTTGAAATGATTTTGAAATTTCAAATTTTCAAAGTTGGGGAAGAAAATACGATTGGAGTTTTTTGACATACCCTAACTGTCTTGAGCCAGAATACACAGAGTTCAAAGAGAGGAAGGCAAGACGAGCGTTTAAGAATAAAAAGTATTTAAATTGTATTTTTGAAATGAAAATAACCAATCGTTTCGCTAGATAAGACCCTTCTTCCTCGGCTGGGATTGCATTTACAACCGCATTTGGGATCGTTTGAAGCCGCATTTAAACTGCATTTTGGAAGTTCAAAATCGGGGCACCATATCAGTCCATTATATGAAGAAGAATGCAGAAATCTTTTCCTCAAAAAATATAATTTCTTTAATATAGACATGAACATCTTAGATGACAAGGGGGTGAGCACATTATATGTGAACCTTTGTTTTAGAAGTGGACTTCTCCTTTAAAGGGCTAACCCCCAGAGCCTTGTGGAGCACTTTTTTATGATGGATGGATGCACTTTATTTTGCTTCAAAATCTCTACCACCAATCACTGGCATTATAGAGCTAAGAAGAGCCAGGGCATTTTTTAATATAACTCTGATCGTATTTGTCTGAAAGACGAAAGTCATATACACCTAGGATGGCTTGAGGGTGAGGAAAATATAATGATAGCTCACCGACATGATACCGAGAGACAACTGCCAACATCTTTTGCTGCAGGACATTTCATTTTGCGGGAATGTAATATGAATCTTTAGCAACGTTTTTAAAGTGAATTGCATGCACAACAATGCAGGTAACAACCACAGATATACATGCATCATCATTTTTGAATACCTCTCACAGTCCGGATTAATGTGGATGTACAGTTGCCTTACTTTCCTAGTATTGGTGTGTGCAGTACACTACACTAGGTTTTGGAACAGAGCTTATATCTTCTCCTCTCTCTTCTATACCCGTGTGTATGTGTGTGCTTTTCAAAGCAAAGCACACTCAATCCAACTTTCACTCCCTGCTCATAAGTCAGAACCTCAAAAAGGCCTGTTCCCCGAGCGAAAACATGCGCCCTACAATAACATCCAGGCATTTTGGCCCAGGTTAAATTCCAGAAGTTTTCCAGATTTGATTAATAGCGGTGGAGGGAAAGGCTGATAGGATACACACACTTTCCTGAATATCACCGATGGCAGCTGCAATGCTGGGCTTTCACGGTTGACTGCTCTACATGAAGTTACACAATTATGTCTCCTAAGTTAATATTACCGTCATGTGGTCAGCATACTGTGACCCTGTGTTTCTCCCAGAGAAATAACAGCATTCAACCACACTACAGGAATCCTTCACCCAGAAATGTAACTTCTGTCATCATTTACGCCCCCTCAAACCCATAAGCTGTTATATTTACAATGGAACGTGCTCCACAGGCCATTTTTCAATTGTGACAATGAATATCAAGCTCCAAAAAACACCATAAAAGTAAGAAAAACAATCAAATTAAAACAAATGCATGATATGACTCATTTGGATTATGAAATGGCTGTGAACAACTATTAATAAAGCGCAATGCAGTGATATATCTGGGTTATAGTTACATTAGTTGCTATTATTTTTGTGCTGGGAGCAGTTGAGGATGCTATATCTCAATTAAATCTTGCAAATAAAACTCTTGACACTCTCAGAAAGGAATACAAATATCCCACCGCTACATTCTTACCCAGAACGAGACGTGCCTGGCATGATTCCTCTACCAATACCAACATGTTCCATACCAATTTCCTCTCTGTCTTGATTCTAGTCTTATCAACAGCTTGACACGTCGAGGTCTGAAGATAAATCTATCTGCGGTGTGACCGTGAAAGCGGCTTGGCAACAATGAATAAAACGTCTTTCAATAGAACTATTTCATTTCAGACGGGAGGTTTGGTTGTCATGTTGAAGTTTGTGTTGAACTTTGTGAGGGTAGTTGAGGACATGTTTTTCCTTTGTGTTTATCAAAGGCACGGTTGAGTCAAAACAGACAAATAGTGTCAAACATGATATTTGACGTAACAGATGTGCTGCTTAATATTTTTGTGGAAACAATGAATTGATAAATTCAAACGAACAGCGTTTATTTGAAATAGAAATTTTTGTTAGATTATAAATGTCTTTACTGTCTCTTTTGATCAATTTACTGCATCCTTGCTCAACAAAAGTTTTAATTTCTTTCAAAAAAAAATACAAAATCGCACTGATCCCGATGATTACGCCCTTGTTTTATGTATCCAAAGCACTAAATCCTTCGATAATAAAACATCTGTAGCTCATATCGGCCTACCACGTTGAACTCGATCGCGTGCATTGCTATCTGACTGAGCCGCATCTTGTCAGGCGTTTTTGAGGATTAGGCAAATGGGACTTTACACAACCCTCGACTGAAAGTGCTCAGGGTAAAACACTAGATATAGTGTTGATTATCAGCCCAACTTTGGCATTACGGCACGAGGACCTGAAAGTCAAAAGAGGCGTTTCAGAGATGCGAATTTATGGAAATGCAGCATTAAAAATAGATCAAGGGTGTCATTGCATAAAAAGGCGTTATGAGCATTAGCGGGCAGTGGGGTGATGAAATGTGTTTTTTAGCAGTTGGAAAGAATTCAGGCTTTAATTAGAGACAATTAGGAGCAGCTTGGCATGTACATTCACACACACACACACACACACACGAGTTGAGAGAAAGGCCCGTACTAAATACCAAAGTGCTGAGTAATCAAATGCTCCATTTGTTTAAATGTACTATAGTGTATTATTGATTTGATACCGATTTACTGATATGCAGTCAATAGGGTTAGACTTTCTATAAATGTTTAAAATTCAAGAAATTTGTAAACATTTTTTTTAAAACAGATAATAGAATGATAGAACAATAGAACAATAGATAGAATGATAGATAGAACGATAGACAGATAGATAGATAGATAGATAGATAGATAGATAGATAGATAGATAGATAGATAGATAGAATGATAGAACAATGGAACAGTAGGAATAGATAGATAGATAGATAGATAGATAGATAGATAGATAGATAGATAGATAGATAGATAGATAG
>JAHKKF010494149.1:0-11005 GCA_019740295.1 Labeo calbasu | reverse complement strand
TATATATATATATATATTATTGATATACAGTAGTCAACATTTAAAGTGGATCAAAAATGTTCATCAAAGTGGTCCTAAGACAAAAACAGGTATTGTTTTGGTTTTAGGACAGCTTTGACGAAAGGTTTTGATTTTGATTTAGTTTTCATGGTTAATAATGTATGCTATTTCAGCAATAAAAATGTTCATTTTTCTAAAAAGGAAACAAATTAGTTGGTTATTTTAAGAGACCTATCTTATTTTCTCTTGTATATTTAGTATTGCTCTTTAATAAAGAAAATGACTACTTATCCGATTACTCGATTAATCGATGGAATAATCGGTAGAACACTCGATTACTAAAATAATCGATAGCTACAGCCCTAAACCAATTAGATTGCGGTCGGTTAAAACCAAAGGTAAAGGTCCACTGACGTAATTTAATCTGAAATGCTTGATATATCCTGCCTTTTTTAAAAAAAAATAGCCAGTAGTGTTTTGTTTATATCACAGCTTGGGCTGGAGCCGGTTAAGCCGCATTTGACACCGTACTACAGTCACAATCTCATCCATAGCACCATAAAATATAGCATTCTGTGTAGAATAATAATAGTAGTATAGTAATAATTTAAAGCTTTCTATAGATATATTTATCTGTAAGGCAAGTATTCGCTGAGTTTTATTTAATTTTTGTGCAGCACTCCTGTTCAACACAGAGACATCACAAACAAACTTGTTTGTTTTCTGTATTTTTACAAAAGCACAAAATTTTGTTAATATTGTGAGTGCACGCAAATAATATTCCACTCTTTACAGTTCCGGATGATATATTACGCTTACCTTTATGAGCAAAGTTTACGGCGTATTTACATTTTTTTTGCAAGTGATTGCGCTGGCGCCTCCATGTCCTGCAAAGCGAATTTAGCTTCCCCTCTCCAACAAACGATTGTATACGCACAATAGCGTGCATTTATCTAAGTTAAACGTTTAAAATAACATTGTGATATGCTTGAAGATTTTATTTTAGGCAAGTCGTAATGATTTGAGAAGGCAAAATTGATGAAACATAGGCTGTGATCAACTCACTGCCTGCCTCTGCCGCTTGGTCGTTACGTTACAATCTTAATTTCGTTAGGGCAAAAATCTTAATTTAACAAACAAAAATGTTCCAAACACAATTCTAAATTAACTTTATAAAGAAACGAAAAGAAATATAACCACGTTCCTATTAAAAACAAAACTGAGCTATTTTATTGGTTGCAACAGTGTAATGGGAAAGAGAGAGAAAAGACTCGGGCTCCAGTCAGACTTGGGCCGGTAATTTTGATGAGCCGTTGGACAAGGTTTGGGCGAGGTTGTTACGAATTTATGCAACAAATGTTTGTTTAATATTTACTGTTCTTATTTCGGCTACTTTCCTATTTAAATGTTTAATTTCTTTGATGTTTACTTTAGTGTTTTGTAGGCTGAAATAAACACGCACGTATATTGACAGTAGTTTGTCCATTACCACCGCGGTGTAAAAAATCTGCCACCGTCACAGCTCTAATAAACCTACACAAACACAGGAGAATACCTCCTTATCTTCCTCAGTACGCTAACTGTTCATCGTGATTTCAAAAGTTTTGATATCCACATATTAAAGAAATTACAGTGGCTCTGGCATTTCTGTCATAAAGAAATGGCCAAATATTAAATGTTAAGTGGACATTTGAATTTAATGTTGTTGATTCAATATTAAACACGGATCAGATCACGCGATAAAGTGGCGCCCTCTGCAGGGATTTGTTAAAATGCACATTCGCTCTATTGTTTATAAGACATTATGTATATTAACAGTTGTGTTCAATAAAACCGTATGATTAGATGCTTTTGATAATTTATTTGAACTAGTGATTTGAACAGTCATTTTAAAGGCTATTGTATACTTAGGTCTTTTTTTTATTAGACCTACTACAAAAAAAAAGTGTAATTATCCGATTACTCAATTAATCATCAGAATAGTCAACAGATTACTCAATTACCAAAACAGTCTGCACTGATTCGTGCATATGATCTGCTCCGTGCTATTGTGTCTCTGAACCGGGGCAGATGGTTTGCGTGACACAGCATGAAACCAGACTTCATTCACCCCCAACGGAAAGCATATTTACACTGTCCGAATCGTTCCATATCTCCTATATATATTCAGAAAATACAAATTCTGTGAACAAATGACCAATTTCAGCTGCAGCTTAAGCATGTAGGGGCGCTTTGGATTCTAGAGAGCATGTGATTGGACAGAAAGTTTGATGAGAAGCTGAAGTGCAGAGTGATATCACTGAAATCATTGATCCATATTGGCGGAAGTAAGAGACTGTAAGTTTTAAATGCTTATACCTTTTAAATGCGCATTTTCTCATTGTTTTGGAGCACACTAGCTTATAGATAACCTTAAGGCTAACATATTCATAATAAAAGCCAAAAAACTTCTATTTTGATTTCATTTCAAATTAAAAAGATTTAAATTAGATTTAACAATCTTTATTGCATCATGCCTGGTTTGGACACATTGTAACACAACTTACAACTGTAAGTCCATAGTGTCTGTGGTCCTTAAGTGTCACCCCTGAGGCTCAGTATGAGCCCAAAACAGTGATTAAGGCTGACAAATGTGACATCAGGTCAACAAATGACCCATCCGAAGTGACGGACGACACCTTATTTATCTCTGAAAGCGCCTGTCACTCTCCACAGGAGAACGATGGGACGCAGGAGACATTTATCCAAGCCCATAATTACTTGATTGCCTGGCCGGAATCCTGCAGGGAAGGCTTCGGCCTGTACTTAGGTGAGAACGGATGGATAGATGAAGATAAAAGGAGCGAGAGCGGGACTTAAATGTCATGTTTCTAGAGCTGTCATCCCTCCGAGCGATAGGATATTCCTGTGAGGAGGTGGAGTAAGGTAGAGGGGACCTGGGGGGAGCGAGACTGAGCTTCACATGCTCTCACGCTGGAGGCTGTGAATGTCACTGAACAGGTGAGGAGTGTGTGTGCATGCATTGTCTTATAAGCCTGCTTTCAACACCCTGGCCATAACTAAAGTAGAATACCTGCTGTGCAGATAATTGTACAGTTCACTTAAATACATCTTGACCCGTTCCCTGTCATTTCCACGACCAATTTAAGAGCTGCCAAGTGCGGATACGCTGATTCACAGTATAACACAAGCCGAACAGGCTGTTGTAAGTCAAAATGACTTTCCCAACTTCCTGACTACTAGACATTTCAAGAGCCTCCTACTGTCCACACACCTGCCACTTTTCACCACCACTATTGTAATGAGCGTACCTGAGGAACGTGGATGCTCAGATGGGGAATGAGGACGAAATTAGGAACAACTGGTTCTTATCACTGCTTTTTAAAAGAATGAGTTTAGGGAGCAGTTCAGGAAAATGAATCCTCAACCTGAGAGTTGTGAACAGCTGCTGAAGCCATTTAGTGGAAAAGAGATGAAATAATTAGCAGCGGAGTAACGCCATATGCTCTAGTTTTGCATTAGCTAAAATGTACGTGGCTGTAGCTTCAGAAACCATAGACACCGTCTTTGTCTTAAAGGTCAGCAGTCATTTAGCAGACCCTTTTATCTGAAGTGACTTTCTGCACATACAAAGCAGATAAAATGTTGCACCTTGAAGGGTTCTTACCCACTAGATTTTGATTATCTACTTCTTGAGAACCTGCAAGCTATACGTCAGCCATTCCGCTTCTTGTCCCCAAAAAGCATTTGATTATATTTCTAGTACCTTTAAAGTATTCGACTTGCTCATTGGGCTAAACCAAAGACTGTGGTACTGAATGCCGAGGGCATTGTTTCAAAGAGAAGGGTTGGGGATTTGCATTTGGAAGAGGATTCTAGCATTTGTGAGGGTTTAATTTAGGATTTGAGCAGCTTTCTTTGTCCCGACTGCAGTTGGTGTTGTTTTTGCGCTGTGCTTCGTTTATGTTGCGAATGTGTGTGTGAAAAACGGCTTAGCAGGCAGCTGATCAGCACACTTCAGTGACGCATTTCACCCATCTCTCCCCACCTCTCTGCGTCTGCACACAAAAACACTTGTGATTGCTCCCATCGCTGAGCACAGCTCTCAAAGGCCTCTCTACGCTCATAGCTGCCGGTGGGGAAAATGGTGGCTGGTGTATTGTGGGCTGATAATGTTTGCCATAGTGCCTCGATATCATTGTCTCCTGTTTGTTTCGCATGAGACAGGTCCTGGGATTGGGTACACAGAGCAAGTCTTTGGTTTCTGGGGTAAACTCCTGTTACGTGGCCCTCATGTATCTTTCCTCCCATGTTGATTCTCAGTCTTTGGCTGAACGCACCAGTACGCATAAGACCCGAAAGGGAGCAATGATTTGGTGCTAGAAGACTAAAGGAAATGTTTATATGATGTTGAACAATTCTCAAACGGCTCAAGCATGGTTTCAAATTATGAAAGTGGTTAAAACACCTACTGTGAAGCTGATGTTATCGAAATGGCGTAATTTAACCTATCAAAACAGTGTTTTTTCCCAGCGGGGAAAACAATAAGATCTTAAATTAGAAGAGTTATTAGATTTCTAATGAAAATGTGGCATTTTGGCAGCTTTAAAAATATTTTCTGTTAAATACAAGTTAAGCTCTGTTGATTTTAGCATCTGTAGCTTGCTGTTGTTTACCTTAGAAAATAATTTCAGTTTGGACCACAGTTTGTCAAAACAAACATAAAATGTATTTGCAGTGGAGGTCAGTCGGGCAGTCTTTGTGTGTTTGCTTCACGACATCCAGTTTGTCTAAAAAAATCTGTGCATTGTTTGTTTGCTTTTGAATAGTAATTATTTAATTTAGCATAACATCAAAGTTGATTTTTTTTTATTTTCTTAAAAGTGGTAGTTAAACCACAAACGAATATTCCGTCATTTAGGGCAGAGTGGGGTAAGTTGCGCCAGTGGGTACGTTGATCCAACCCCTCTATCTTGGCAACTGTATCTACACTTTTACTGTCATGTGACCATGTATTGTGGAATCACACATCATCTCTGCCAGACTGTGAAAAGGAGAAACACATGGGAGGAGCGGAAGGCACCCATTTACTTTAAAAACTGGTTTTGGCTTGTCAAAGTAAAATTTTAACATAACAAACTGTGGCTGTTACATCAAAGCAAATTTATCCAAATCTAAAAATATTTATGATACATGTAGATGATTTTGTCAACATATAAAACCATGCATATCATTTAGCTAAATATTAGCCTTAGCTATCTAGTTTTTTCCAAAATGCCAGATATGGGGCAAAGTGAGCCAAATGCTGTGGGGTAAGTTGAGCCAACACTTTAACTTACCACATCATAAGGCACTACGGTTAAGTTAAATCTCTGAAGTATAAACTGGTATTTTAATGTGAAATTGCGCAACTGGTTTGGTTTATCATATATGTATATAGATATTATTTGTAGTTTATTTGATAGGAACAGTGTACAAGTGCACCAAATCCTTCTCTGAGAACCAGAAGATGCTTTTCATCACATTATAATAAAATATATCTTTCCACCTGTAGTTCCTAATTATCTGTTCAACATTGCAGAAAAGGTACCATGCCAAGAACCTTTCGACTAAAATGTTTATTAGTTTCAGTGACATTTATTCCTTCATTCTAATTCAATTTTTATTTAATATTACGCAACAAACTCTCTGTTTAGTCTGTTTTTGGGAAGGTTAAAACTCTGGTGTTCAACGTATTGTTTCAGAAATGCAAACAATTAAAGATTGAAAATGAAACTTCATTTGATTGGTTTTATTTTAAGTTAGCTTTAAGAAATGAAAAATGACTGTTAAATGAAATTTTATTATTAAGTTCGTTTTTAAAAGAGGTACATTATCTTTAAAATTTCACATGGGTTTGAATCAGATTAAGTCAGATGGTCAGTTTTCACCCAGATGGTTCATCTTACCCACTGACTTGGGTCAACATACCCCAAACCTGGGGCAAATTAAGCCACAGGAACAATTTTTTTTTATATAAGAAAGCCATAATTTTAGAACTTTTTGTCATTGATACATTCAGATAATTTAAAATGATAGGAAACATTCTGAACTTTACTACTTTAGATTTTTTCATTGTATTTTTATGTCATTTTCTCTTATCTTGGAGACCACATAAGTAAAAAATGGCTCATCTTACCCCAAGCTCCCATACATATTTACATAGTTACATGTTCAAGGCCCAGAAAGGCAGTAAGGACATTGTTAAAATAGTTCATGTGACATCAGTGGTTCAACCGTAATTTTCTGAAGCTTCAAGAATACTTTTTGTGTGAAAAATAATGACTTTATTCAACGATTTCTTCTCTTCCATGTCAGTCTTTGACACGTTCATGATACATGTTCATTGTTGCATATCATTTATTCACTGTGAAGTTTTTTCTGTCCTCACACTGACTCCACCCACATTCCTTTAAGTTAATCACAAGTCCCAAGATGTATACACTTCTCCTCCAAATCCCCATCATCATTCACATATACAGATCTTTAATGACGAACTCTCACTGCCTAGCTGTCTGTTTCTCTTCTCTTCTCTCTTTCTATCTACCTGCTGCCAGAATACTTCCAAAGGCTTTTTCTCTGCCAACTTTTCAGAAATCATTACTCTAAGATGGCTGGAGAGCTGGGAAAAAGTTGGACACCCTCCTCAAGGCTCTTAGTGCACTAAGAAAGAAATGCATATTGATGGAACAGCTCTGCAGTCACAAACACAGACACACACACACACACACATCGACTCGAAGATGTTGCCAAGATGAGACAAAATCTGAAAAGTCATGTCTACATGACAGCATGGGTGTTGAAATGCAATCAGAGGTTTGTTGAGACAGTTTACAGCACGAGTTTACCACAGAGACATAAGACAGCCACAATCAAATGCAAACAAACAGAACATGTTTGCATTCTCTTTGAACTTCACTGTTTTTACGCATATGTAACACCGATATTGTTAAAAATAGTGTAGTGTAGATGTTGAATCTGTGCGCTAAGCATATTTACATCCGAACAAGTGTATTTACATATGGAGAAGTGAAGTGTTTATATTAACAATGGTGTGCTGAAGTTAATTTGCCAATAAATGCACCTTCTGTTCTATTCAGTTGCGCTTCATATATCTGTTTCTGAAGCAAGAACACGTCCTCTGTAAAAGGCCCCTTAGACTGCTGCATTCTCTCTGAACATCTGATCCCTCCTGGCAGACTGGTAATAGAGGAGAATAGAGGATTGCGCTGTTTGTTGCAGGGTCGGTGAGAACGTTTGCTTTGATCTGGTGCCGTGACCCGGAGCATCCGTTGCTTTTCAAGTCAGGGTTTCGACACAGTTCACAGCTGATTTCAAGAGCATTTTTTTTTATTTGAGATGATGAGGGGTTCGAGATTAAGACATGTTAATTTTTTAGACTAATTATCCATCAGCCTCAAACGGCACTTCCTCTAATCTTTAGAGAATTCATCTGTTTTGTGTAGCCCGGAGCACTTGAGGGAAAACTTTTAGTTACAAAGCGCTTGATGAAAGTTCTCCTCTTGCCGACTCTGATGAGGAGAAAAGAATCTGTCTTACAGCTGGAGACGGTACTGTCTGAAGTTCTGCAGGAGGTCGATGGGAGATTGATACGCTTGGCAGAGATGCTGGAACTTGAAATATCAAGTCTGGCGGGCTCAGTGTGACTCAAGGGAGTCAGTGTGGAAGAAAAGAAAGTGTGAACACTTATGCAGTGTTTGTGTGTGTGCAACTTCTTTGAGCCGTCCAACATCACCTGGACAGTTATAGGATCTGAAAGCATTTTCACTTCTGTTGTGAAATGTAACAGGTCACTGAGAGGAGAATTCAGTAAAAAGTTAAGTCACCTTTGCATGCAACATTTCAGCTACCTAGCATTTTATTGTAATTGTTAGAATGGCTAAAGATCGGCAGACTCCATGTAAAACTGATCGTTCAGACCAAATCGTAAGTTGTAGAGACTTGAAACTTTGAGGGATGGTAGTACTCACATCGCCGACAGCGTCACCAAGGCTTGCCCTAATCAGCCTGATGGGGGCGCTACAGCAATCAAAACTACAGAATTGCTCAAAACCCCTAAACCGTCAGTCGCAGGTTTAAGTGTCTTATGTTATGTTGAAATCCTTGGCGAAATTTACAGGTATTTTTGGATTAGTCCTAGGTTTTTCACCAAATCAGAACTAAAACAGTGTAGAAAGATTCTCTGGAAAGTGATCAATAATTATCAAAAAAAAAGTTGAATTTTTTAACTCACTGTTGCAAAACGTTCGAAAGGGGCAGGGCCACTTTTAGTGAAATGCCTCTAGTAAAACTCCTGAACAGAATGAGATATCTTTGCCAAACACAGAACAGCTATGTAAGAGCTCAAGCTGAGGTCACAGGGAAAAAATGGAGTTTGGCCACTTGGTGGCGCTATAAGAGGAAAAAACCTTAAAAATGGCTATAACTACACAACCATTTGTCCTATCAGACAATTGTATGTTGTGTGTGTTTTTGTACATACACGCAATATTTGTATCATATGATAGAACTCCTAATTTTGGACAACTTTGCCTCTAGAACCACTGCTGTCAATCATATTGTTTGTTTTTTCAGTTGCTACTTTTGCGAACTAGTCCTAGGTTTTTCCCTCAGTCTTGAAAAAAAAAACACTGCGGTACAATTCTTTGGACTCTCTAGGTCAGGGGTGCTCAACCCTGGTCCTGGAGATCAACTTTCCTGCAGAGTTCAACTCCAACCCTGACCAAACACACCTGAACCAGCTAATTAGGATCTCAAGGAGCACTTGATAATTACAGACAGGTATGTTTGATTAGGGTTGAAACTAAACTCTGCAGGAAAGTCAATCTCTAGGAACAGGGTTGGGCACCCCTGCTCTAGGTCAATAATTATCCAAAAAATGTTAAAATTTTAGAAAAAGGGCCTGTCCAAATTTCTCCAAAATCCTACAAAACCTAAAGGAAAACTCAAAACTTCCCGAAACCTGCTGAGCACATGCGACAGGTGAGTCTAAACAAGCATGCAAAGTTCTAAGAAGATTGGACCACAGCTGGCGCTGTAACAGTCATAAACGTTAAAAAACACCATATTTCTGTGGTAAATTACCTGGATTTGCCCAAAATATTTTTAAATCATTGATTTGGTGGTTACAGACTTGATAAATAATGTCTTTTTTCATATTTGCTTAAATGCCTTAAAGCGCTTGAACCCCTGTAATCGCAGCTATGTTTATTGATTTATTTTTGCATGCTTGCAAAAAATAAAAGAGTTGCACGATTTGTTGATAAAGCACAGCAAAAGTGTGATATCTGGGCACAATTCATTCCTAATTCCCCACAGAAACTGGAGTAATGTGTAGTTTCTAAATTCAGAGCAGAAGATTTGACTTGGAATGTGCACTTGGAATTTATTTCCCATAAATAATACAGAAACCCAAAGCGGCTGGAAGCTCTGGATGTCTTCACGCAGTGATGTCCTGATCAAGCAGCAGCATCATTTGCTTGGCAGCAGTTAGATTTTAGACTTAAAACAGAATGCATTTCAAATACGATTTCTTAAATGCAGCACAGAAAGATCAAGGTTTTGTTAATAAGCAGTTAATAAAAATCTTCTGTTTGTTTGTTTGTTTCCAGTCTGTTTGGTCTTGTGTTGTTACTTGACTGCACCTTTCTCCAAAGAAAACTGTCAGAAAGGGAAGATTTCCATCAAGCAATCTGTCACTCTCCCTCCCTATCGCCCATCTTCGCTCGTTCTATTACACGTCTCTTTCTCTGTACTGGCGTTCTGCAATAAAAGGAGATGAATGTCTCTCATTCTTCTCTGTTGTATCGTTATTTCCATAATTCACGGTACAGATAGAGCTGTTCTGGGTGAGTGAGTCACAGCAGAGTGGGGCGGGAATGAATATTCATAAGGCCACCGAAAGCACTGTTAGCCGACCAACAGGGACCCACTCATCACTTTCAACTCACGTGCCACCGCCGGGCATTGTTTGTTGCGAGCGGGGATGATGTCATGATCCTTCACTGTCTCTCACAGGTGTCTGGTGACATATGTGGGTTTGTTGAGGTCAATGAATTTATCTAGATTATTTGAGCTTTCATTTTTTATTCTTAAAAAATATAAACAGCTGTAATTATGACTCGACGTACCCCAAATATCAACATGATTACAATTTAACAGTGATTTTATAGAATAGTAGTTCAATAAATTAGAATTTAAAATTAAGTGACTTACATTTTAGACACACTATTGACTGTTTTTGCTCAATTTCGCTGACGATAATGGCAACGCAGCGTTTTTCGTTACTGAATGAATCCACGTTTTTGAACAAATGAAGTAAGTCAATGATTCAGAAACCCATTCATAAAAGACAGTCACCTGCCTCATTTCTAAATGAATCTGCTGTTTTTTGGGGGGTTTTTTTGGTTTGTATGTGCTGCCAATTATAGTTTCTAGAAAGAAAATCGGAATCTGCAAAAGTCGGTATTGGCAGGTCATACTTACAAAAAAACTGGATATCGGAATCAGCCAGGAAAATTGCAATTGGTGCATCTCTAGGTACTATATTTATTGCCATATTTTTAAAAAATAGACAAAAAATAAAACATTTATATTTGTTCATTTTAAAGTTAAATTCTTCTACCTAATGCACTTTGAGAGTTCAAAATTAAGAGCTCCAACCCATGTTCTTAACTAAAAAAATAAAGTCAGATCAGTGTGTTGATTTGTACTGGAACTTTAAAGGGGACTCAACCCTCTTTTTATTTGTTGTATACTGTCTCAGTCTAAACTACATTCACACTGGTGTTTTAGGAAGCCAATCATTTAGAATATAAAAGTAATAATAATAATAAAAAATATATATTTTTTAGGGCTGTAACGATAATCGCACGATGTCATGAGGCGCGTTTAGTCAATGAAGCCGGTACTTTGATTAGTAGTAAAGCTCCATCACGTGCGTTCA
>JAHKKF010494145.1:0-14305 GCA_019740295.1 Labeo calbasu | reverse complement strand
TTTACGACTGAAGAAAGAAAGACATGAACATCTTGGATGACAAGGGGGTGAGTACATTATATGTGAATCTTTGTTTTGGAAGTGGACTTGTCCTTTAATATTTTTGTAGAGGAAAAAAAAAAAAACTAACTGACCCCAAACTTTAAAACAGTAGTGTACATATATATTTTTTTATATATTAAAATATACTTATAGTTCTAATTCAATGTACTTGTGTTTTCTTTCCAGCCTCCAATTACCAAAGGTCATATGCAAGGTATCAGACATACAGAGTGTTTCGCAGTCATCGGAAGAGATCAGCTGAAAATTCTGTTGACGTACCCCGACGACACTATCGCCATGGTGTAAAACACAATCGGACACAACAATAGTTGCAATGGCAACGCAGCCCTATCGCGAGGGGCCTTTTAATGTATTTTGATAGCATATGACGGATCTGCCTGCTGGCTGAAAGAAAAGATTAAAAAAGAAAAGATTATTAAAAGGACCAGAAAGGGGTCAACACAGAGTGCGAATCACTGGAATAAAACAGTGGATTTTTATCTTTTGAGAGCGATGGTTTTTAGGAACTACAGAAAGGACACATATTCAGCTGGCCTCTGAAAACACAAAGAGATGATCTGACCTGCCCTCCATCTGTTCTGCTTTGTTTCGGGAATACACAGTGCCTTCATAAATTATAGCTCACAATCCAGATGTAAGTGAGTTATAATAGTGCAACCTACATAATAAGTATAGTTCATGGTAGTTTAGCCTGTAAACATAATGGTACATTTTGATACACACTTTGCCGCATGATTCTTTCAATCTTTCTTCAAGTTTACAAGAACCACAGGTGTATGCAGACATCCTGCTGCTTACTGAACAAATGAGAAATCATACATAAGAATGTGAAAGAATATATATTTATATAGAGAAAGTGAGCAATGGCTCACATGGAGTCAGTGTTTTTTTGTGGTACAAAAAGGCCAAAAATATCATAAAAAAGCTGCATCCAATGCAGTGGATGATTTTGATATCTTAAAGTCAACACAATATGTTTCAATGCTTTTAATACTTTGACTTTAAGCTATGTACTATTGAAAAGCCATGTAGGTTTTAGATTATTTATATTCCTCTGATGTCTCTTTCAAGTGTTTACAATGCAAATCCTGTTTCACATACATTTAATTCCGCCGTCACTCATCTATAAACCAAAGAAACTCACTGTATGTACTTCACATCATTTTTCATGCCAACTTACACGTCAACTTTCATGTTTTTTCTCAGACAGTTTAAAATTACTTTAAAGAGAATGTACTTTGTGAGATGCTTAAAAGACTTGAACGAATGATGCCTTTTTAACAAATGTCTATAATTTATTTCCTGAGCTGCTCCTTGTTTTCTTGTTGTAGCGACATACAACACACTGAGGATTTCACTTGGCCAAACTGCACGTTGACAGAATTCAGTATATTAGTGTAGAGGACAGTGTGTCAATGACGAATAGACGACATTTGGAGCTTACAGAATTTAGATGGATTTCATGATGACATTTGGGGTGTATCAATGGACCAAAAGAAGAGGATTCATAACAACAGTAATTTTTATTGATCTGGTCATCCATTTGTTTATTCCCAAGCATTTTTTTTCTTTAAAATCTTTTCTTTTGTGTGTTTACTTCTTGTGTCTGTTTTTATTTTTGAGTTTTTTTTTTTTTTTAGTTTTTTTTAATCCCGAAAGTGCACATATCTTTTTATATTTATAGTATAACTTGTTCATTGTCAAATGTGATTGTCTGAAATGAAAAAAATTGTAAGGAACGTTTTTTTTTAATGCCTTTTATGTAAACAAAGTTTATTATATTCTACTTGCATTCCTGGTCTATTTCTGTTCTGATATAAAGTGAATTTTTGCCATTTGGAAGAGCTTAATAGTAGACATAGCTAATAATATGGGACGTAATTTGATTTAGTTTTAAAACTGAGGCGTTAATTTAATTTAATATGGCGTTAATTTATGTAACATTATAATAAAATACACCGTGACAGGAGTAAGTGAACTTTTTGTTTAGAGTAACTGAAATATGTGGTTGATCAGCAGTGCCTAATTTTGACCACCAGATGGTATCGGTTCACCAACATTAGAACACTTGAACATCTGAAGAGTTTTACCAGATACGTTAATGTAAATAATGTTTTGAGAAACTGAATTTCACTTTAACATTAATGATACCATGTCAGTTTTAAAACAAAAACATAAAATTGTATTTAGACTATTTTTGGTTGCTTTTATTTAGCTCTAGATGCAAAAAAAAGAAGAAAAAAAAAAAAAAAAAGAAAACCAACTGAAAGGGGCATTTGTTCTCAAACGGAGATTTGTTCTCTGTTTTATGGTTTCATTGGTCAAGTTAAACTTTGGAACATTAATTTGGGACATCATTTGGGTTGAACTGTGTGATAAAATGTTCTTGGAATTTATTCTAAATAAAGATAAACATTTTCTAGGCTCACGCTTCGCACATACACAAAGTATAAAATTATAACGGCAACAAATATGTTTAAAAATGAAATGAGTTTAAAATGAAAACTAAGACTAACAGCCAGAAACTAATATGAAGGCGTACAATCAGAATTTATTCTGCAAATTAACCACATCATGACCTTGAGATTAGCTGCTTAAAATTTATTGCAAAATGTACGTTAGTTCTGAAGAAAATAAGCATGTAGCGTAAATTGTTGGAAGATACCATTTGGTTTAATAGTTTGCTTTTATTGTAATTCCCTGATGAAAAAACCAGCATGTGCTGGTAGCTATGTTTTGATGCTGGGATGCTGGTTAGGTATGTTTTGGAGCTGGTCCTTTGCTGGTTTAAGCTGGTCCTTAGCTGGTTTATGCTGGTCATGTTGCTGGTCAAGGACCAGCATAAAACAGCTAAGAACCAGCATAGACCAGCAAAGGACCAGCTTAAACCAGCACCAAAACATACCTAACCAGCATCCCAGCATCAAAACACAGCTACCAGCATATGCTGTTTTTTTCACCAAGGTATTGCACTGCAACGTGTACAACGTGGGATCTCTTGTCAAGTTGTAAGTACACTACGCAACGTAATGTAGAAGGACAAGCAGAGACACTCTTGATGTGCCTTTTGTTTTTGAAGTCCCAGCCAAATTTGAATTTGACATGAAAGTATTTCCCCGCTAGTACCGCTGTGTTATTGTTCGTTAATGCTCATGGTTTTCTCATTTAAGACCTGGAAGGCACGTTGCCATTTTCCATTGCAAAAATCACTTATTTTTTTAAACAACTGGAATTAATTTACGCTTTAAAAAACAAAGTCTGAATTAGTCACAGAACTCTGTGTAATTGTAGCAAGCTCTCTTTGCAAATGCTTCTCATAGATCTAACGTTGAGATAGCGCTATTCTAACTAATTTCATAAATAGCCTCCCTCATAAACAGTTAGGCAGGCATATAAGGGAATGATCATTTATTCATCATATAATATATAGTATAGATATGTGTAATAGCTTAGATAGATGGAGAACAAAAAATATCTGTAACATGAAAATAACGCTTCTCAAAACCATCAGGATATTTGATACGCAATCTGTTTATTTCAAGTTTTTTTTAATAGTTTGTTATGAAATGCAGGCCATGCCTAAACATTGTGTTCTCAGCATCTGGGCCTTCAAAATCCATTGTTATGGGAACTGTAGAATTATCCCAGTTAAATGTAGAATAAAACAAACGCCATTCATGTTTTTATGGGTTTTATTGTTTCGTTTAAAATTTGATTTGATTCATAAACCGTACAATGCATTTTGATTGTTCAAAAAAGAAAAGATATTCTGTGCATGAAGACAAAATCAAGCAAAATGTCACTTATGTGCACTGTGGCTTCTGCAGTTCAAAGCTGAGTTATAAATGGAGAATATTTTCCCCCTCACATAAACAATATATCAATACAAAGTGGCAAGTAACAGATGTTACGTACATCACAGATCTCATCATCTGAAGTCGTCCACACTATGCCTGTCAGATCATTTCAATGTTACTATTCAACCTTAGACATGATTTTTTTACATGGCTTTTAGTGCTGGTCCTCTTTTCTTGGAGAACAGTGGCATTACAATATTCTTCATTTGAGACTTATTCATATCTACACTTAAGCAGCTAGGCTCAAGCTAGTCTTGAAATGTTTAAGAAACTCTCAGTGTAAATTCTGTTTGTAGTTCTCTGCCATATAATAAAGTTCAATGCATCATCTGTCGCTGTCTGTGATGAAATACTTGTCAAAATCTATGCAGGGAAATCATTTAAACAGTTTTTTTTCCAAATAAAATTCAGATAAAAATAAGAAAATACATATTTAAAAT
This sequence comes from Labeo calbasu, assembly GCA_019740295.1. NCBI lineage: Eukaryota > Metazoa > Chordata > Actinopteri > Cypriniformes > Cyprinidae > Labeo > Labeo calbasu. The sequence goes on along the minus strand of JAHKKF010494145.1, from coordinate 9,945 downwards.
GAGGAATGAGTGTTACAATGAAACACAGGATGAATATAAAGTATATCCATACACTACAGACCAAACACATTCATTTGATATTTCAAACACACACAAGATCACAGTTCAGAGCATTGGATAATACACCAACACATGAAATACAAAAAATACATAGATTAAAGAAATTAGCATTGGAGTAAGATCACAAAAGCTTTTAGGAAAAAAAAAAAGGTCCATTTTGCATTTCTGTTTGGGCAAGTTTCAAAAACTTTCTGTCAAGTTTATACTGTTCAATAATATTTAAATATTTTATTGCAATATCACAATGGAGATTCTTGAAAAACTCTTTACTTACTTTAAACAGGGTTTTTTGATCAAAAATGGTGTGACTTCAACTTTCCTGCCAGCTGAATATTCTTCCTGTATGCAATTTGCGTTATCGTTGCTCATACATATGATGTACAAATCTATATAAATTGTAAATGATAGATAAAATAACTGTTACATTAATATTGAGCATGTTGCAGTATGAAACTGGTCTTTACAGTATCCTTTGTATAATTGTCACAGTTATGGCTAGTTCATGCAAAAAGTCCTTCATAAGTTTGGATGTGAAAACCTGTGTATTGCAGCTCTTTGGTCGGTGACGTGACGTGAAGCGCTTCACGGCTGAGGCTTGTAGCAGTAGACTCCGTACAGCTTTTGCTTTTTGTCGGGGAAGCCAACAAAGCGAACCGCAGGCTCAGTGGGACTGCAGTTCTTCCTGGGCCTGGAGATAGGGTAGCGAACGCTACCGTCGGCCAGCCAACCGGCATCACAGCGGTCGTATCCCTGCAGCTTCCAAGCAGCGTATATATGGCCCACCTTTGCGATCTCAGCTCCGTCTCTCTTACATGCGTCAACAGCCTCATCAAAGTTCAGCTTCTTGGGCTGGATCAGGTAGTAAAAGCGTCCTGTGATGTAAAACATAGAGTTTCAGGGTTTTGAAAACAGACATTATTAAATGATTCAACTCGAGTACTTGATTTTAAGAAACCCTCGATTTCGAGAGTAACTGGCAAAATACCGGAAGTGGCATGTTCTGCCAAGGAGAATCAACGAAACACATTATTAAACCGTTTTCTATGGCTGCATGATATATTAAACCAATGTTATTGTGAATTCACAAATGCTATGATTCAATTAAATAATTTATTTACATGCGTGTAGGTTATGTACGTGCATGTCAGAGTGGCTCCTTTCAGAGTAAATACTGCTCCACACAAACTGTTATCATTTACATTCGTCTCAAACTCCATTTCTGCATTTTGTTGTGAGCTTGGGTTTATTATAATGTTCATCTGGGAACGCAACATGCGCCATTTCATCAGACCTATGTAAACACAGAAGAATACATCAATATCTTTCTCAATATACTGACTGTTCATTGCGATTTCAAAATAAAAGCTCAAACCCTCACTCTGAGTTTACACGTTTTTATGTCCACACAGAAATGACAGTGCCTGTAGCATTTCTGTTGAAAAAAAAGCCAAATATTAAAGGCTAAGTGACATTTGAATTAAATGGGATTATATTGCACAATAAAGTGTGTTAGCTATTGTTAGCTTAAATCTATTTTTATTACCACAAAAAAGAGAACACTTATCCAATTGCTCGATTAATCATCAGAATAATTGACCGTTACTCGATTACCACAATAATCGTTAGTGACAGCCCTAAATGTTATGCTCCATTATGTACTGGAATTGAATTGTTTAACTCACCTTTAAGGCTGGCTGTGAAGCAGAACACGTCATAGCGGCTGTTAGACTTGTCCTGTCTGCCATAGTTTCTCAGTCCGGCTGATGTCCTCGCACCTCCGCAGGGCTCTCTGGGTTTGGTGATGGGATACTGCACGGTTCCATCATTGAGCCAGCCGGCGTTGCACCAATCCATACCATTTCTCCATTCGCTATAGAGCTGCTCAAACGAGGCGACCACAGAGTCCTGCTCCAGACATGCGGTCTCTGCATCTTGGAAGTTGAGGTTGTAGCGCCCCAGACGAGGAGAGTATGGAAAAACAACCCCTGTGAAAGAAAGTGAATTTTCCCCTGAGGAAAAGTTCAACTGAGTTTAACATTAGGCTGTTTACATGAGAATATTTATGGCCACCCCAATAAACGAATAAGAGCGATATTAGTAAAAGCCTTAGTTTTGGTGTTCTAAGAGCGTCCCTGCTTAGTTGAAACAATTTATGTGATACCGTGTTAGAAAAAACTATTCAAAGAGAGAGAAAATTACTTGCAGGGTTTAGGCTTTTCATTCTTAGACTCCATTGTTCCAAGGTCAACAGTGGCTAGTTGTGCCAGCCTGTTTCATTATGCTCATGCACCTCACTTCTCTGTGTAAAGATCCCCATTGTTTCTCTGGAGCCAAGTTTGCAATGGTGGTCTTGGCCAAGAGCAAGAACTACAAGGTATTACTGGAGAATGAGCAAAAGATAAGTGGCAAAAACAAGTGTTGAAAGAAGAGTAAGAGAGTGTCTTCCCTGTTGATAAAACCAGCATATGCTGGTTAGGTATGTTTGAAGCATGGCTACTGGTTTGAGCTGGCTTAAGGTGGTCCTTAGCTGGTCATGTGCTGGTTATGAGCTGGTTTAAGGTGGTCATGTGCTGGTCCTAAGCTGGTCCTGAGCAGGAGCTACTTGCTTAGGACCATCTTAGGACCAGCTTAGGACCAGCACATGACCAGCTTAACCTAGCTCAAACTAGCAGCCATGCTTCAAACCATACCTTATTTTTTCAGCAGGGTTCCCATTTAAATGTTAAGGTTGAATATTATTGAAATGAACAGCTCAAATGCGACTTATGAACTGTAGAGCATGAATCAAATGGCATTGTGTTGCAGATTACATCTATGGAAAATCACTACTGCTTTATCTCCATTTGGCTATTTCTAATGTTTAATTTTCATTAGTAAGTGACTTTGGATCAGAACAGCCTGCTAAATTAAAAAATATTATATACCAATATGAAATAATAAAGTTACCTTGCAATTCAAGGTCCACTTCAACAACCTTGTCATTCATGCCGTTGATGATCTCACACTTGTATGTGCCATAGTCTTTCAGATCTAAGTCTGTAATAACTAAGGTAGCATCACTGTCATCTGTCTCCAAAAGGTAAACACGGTCCACGTAATTTCCGTAGGTCTTCTTGTGGAACCCCATGGACATGAGCACATCGGTTTCTGTAGAGTCATCCTCAATTTTGGTCCACTTGATTCTGTTTCCATATATCGTGGACAGACGTTCCAGTCCGCAGGGCAGAGTAATATTGTCACCTCTGTTGGCGTAGACCTTGATCCTTGATTCACTCTCTGAAATATAACAAAAGGAGATTTCTATAACAATGGTTTCTTTGCATTGAAACCGAAGTGTAGGTCTGCTTTTAGATTTACAAGGACAGGATACAAGACTTTAGAGTTTAGTGGGTTTTTTTATTACTTAGGATGTAATTTCACTGAACTATATGAAACTAATTTTCCTACCATTCTTCTGTTGGTTTGATTTAATGGCTAACCATATATTGTGTTTTAAGGTTTTGAAAAAGCCTGCAGTCTTTGCAAAAGAAAGAAATACAGTGCACACAAAATTTTAGCCAAAGAAATAATCGATTTATGATTCACTGAAATCAGATGGTGTGCTTGCACTCACACTGGGGAACCACAGACATCATTCTTCCATTTTATGTCAATGAATGAAGACAAATGTTCCCCTCATAAAGCTCAACTTTTTGCTCGAAGATGCTGTGTCTCTATCTCTGGTAGTACTTGCTATGTCTGCTTGTGGTTAGGGGCATAATTGTCTCATTCAGCTCCTTAAGATGTTTCCTGATCTCTGTTTGAGTCTTGGAGGCCCCAATCCATCACAGCTCTAGATGGAACAAGTAAACTAAAACCGACCCAAGACTTCTCCTGGCTGGCTATACTCCACCATCAAAGTGTTGATTGCACAGCTGGTTAGATTTAGCTTAAGGCACCATTCAGTCTCTCATTTTCCTGATGTTTTAAACTGTCTACAAATACGCATTTCTGCATAGTAATTAGTAAAAAAAAAGTTGTTTTGGAAAAGATATTTATATGTATTTATATTTTAAGATATTTAAGTTTTGTCATGAAACTCTAGATGGCACAGGGTGATGGGTCCTTACCGCAAACTGATTATATTCACAGCGTTAAACTACTTGCCACAAGCCGATTGGTTCATGTTGCATACACAGCCAATGAGCTTGCTGCTTTACATTTAAATGGTGGTTAGCATTCACTAGAGCATTTCGAAGCATGCTTTCAGAGTTACTCTGAAATGCTCCACCTCCCCAGCTCCACCCGTTTAGATCTGCTATGGGTTATTATATAGTAGTTAATATTTGAAGTAGATCAAAAAAGTTAATCAAAGTTATCCTATAAGACAAGAACGGTTATTGTTTTGGTTTTAGGACAACTTTGATGAAAGGTTTCGATCCACTTCAAAAATGAAAATTTAGCTTTGCCATCCCATTAATAAATTGCATTTTAAATATATTTAAAATAGACAACACTTATTTTGAACTGCAACTGTTTTTACTGCATTTTTGATGCAAAATTCAGCCTTGGTCAGCATATCTAATGGTTTATGATATCTATTGCATTAATGTTTATGTATTGAACCTTTATTGTAAAGTGTTACCAAAACAAACAAAAAACATTACAAATTCCAAAGAATCCCATCATTCTGATTTGCAATTTCTCTAGAAAATCTTTAATTTATGTTAAAGCCTGTGACTTCTTAGTTCTGACAGCCTCAGGGTTTTGACCTTCTGACCCACATGTTCTAGCATTCAACTAACATTAACATTCAGATGCAGTGTATCCGCGGGAAAACCTTCCCCACAAATATGGGACTCATTAGCAGGCACTAAAGACTCTGCCCTCTGCTTCAAACCACTTACTTACCTTAGACCGCTATTACTCCTCACTCAGCTGAGCTGGAGCCTTTCCAGATATAGTAACATGTGCCTGTACTTAAAATGAACATTTGCTTAACATCTGATTGTTTCATGGATCAGAAGCCATGTTAAACTCCACAGTTTCCACTTTTAATTATACAGCACGTCATTCATATTATGACCAACTGATGAGAGATTCTCCTCTTTTTCTAGAAGTAATTAAAACTGAGCACTACAGTCCTTACACTCATTAACACCACACATCTGATCCCTTTTTACACTTCACTGTGAGTCATGCACTCTTTCTCTCACTTTCTTTCTAATAAACTCTCACTTTGGAGACAGTGTGCCAGAGTTACAAGCTGGAACCAGAAAGAACAGATGAAAAATCTCTCATAAAATGATGAAGTACACCTTTCAGTGACAGCAGCTACCAGTTTTGCTAATTTATAACTAGGCTTCTCGGAATGGGGCTTTTTGGCAGAATACATGTACAGCATTGCTGGTGAGATTTTGTACCAGTTTTGCACAATGCTCAAACATCATTCCAAACCCACTAACTGATAATGTTCTCCATATACCCGACTCCCACCAGTCCCCATGACACCCCCATCCCCCATCTCCACCCACCCTGCTTATGTAAGCAAACACAAGGAAAGCGTTTACTCTTGAACGTCAGAATAAATGTGCTGTGGTGGTTTAAATATTTAAACATGCCTCTTTCCCACCCTTCAAGAACTGAGCAATTTGGTTTAAGAGAGGATAGATAATTAAACTTTAATAGACATTAATTACATTTTAAATTACATTTTATTTACATTTTAAAAAACTAAAAATATTAGATTGATGATATATATATATATATAAAAAAATTAGAAATTGCTATAAATTTACATTAAACATTCATTCAACATGGCCATTTAATACGCATGTTTAGTCTCCACTTGAATCTTGAACACATCTGCTGCATAAACTGTGGGGTTGAAGCCCTTTATAGTACAAAATGATGCTCTGTATGAGGTATACAACTCAAAATGCATGAAAACACACTGATTAGGGCTTCACATCTGTGTATACAAGTGTCATATGGAATCGTTCCCTCACAGTCAGAGTCTTGATGGCTAAACATCACTTCCTTCACTTTGCTGAGCAAGCAAAGGTCAGTATGAACATGAATTATTGCACACAGCTGGATGGGGCTCTCTCTATCATAACCATCCTACTTGTGCATTGACAGTGTGGAGACATTTAGTGTGTCTCTTTCTTCCTCTCCCTCTTTGTATGTATTATAGTCAGTTTATTTGAATGTCTCTCCTTCACTATCTCCCCTTTTCTCTCAGCCGTCACACACAAAAGCCATCCTCTTTCTTTTACACACACCCCCTACTCATCCATGCCTGACTAATGGCTGCATTATGTCTTGAACAGAGCCTCTGTGAATCAGGCCCATCTTGAGCAGTCTCTAAGAACCCAAAACCACCCTCACTCTTTTCTCCAGTCCCCACCTCTTCTCCATCAGCTCCAGCCCAGCCCAATCCATGCAAACCCATCACTTTACAGACCATTACCTCAGGAGAAAAAGGACAGCATTCAGCATGGGGCTCTTTACATTTTCAGGGGCAGTTAATCTTACTTACTACAGCTCCTGTCAGATACACACATCCAGTAGCATCTGTGTAAATTCAGAGGACTTGGCAACGCCCATACAGCAGCGTACCGGGAATATAAAGGTCCACTGTGTGGCCATCAGAAGCCAATCTTGCATTTACCCTCAAGGAAAGGTATTAGATCTGCACTCAGATGTGATCAGCTGAGCTACTTTTCACAGTCAGCTCAGTGACGGCTCACATTCCCCACTATCTGTCAACAATTGTTAAACAACTGCTAAATTACCTGCAGCAGATGGTTTAGAGCTTATGAAAGACTGTGGTGAGCTGAATCCTTCTGGGTGTGTGTGTGCATGTCTATAGAGGGAGGAGTCTTTTAGAGATGAATGGTGAAATATTACAATTCAATTCTGGTTCACTGTGTCTGCATCAAGTGATAGCACTGAAGAAATTATGTACATTATCCATTTTTTTGTCTAACTCCTTGTTTTACTAGCATCTGGTGATTTAATAAATAACCTACTTTTTACAATTCATGCTGTGCAGTTTTTCAGTATTACATTTATCTACCACCCTCTTACATGCACACAGAAACGTACATGCTTCATCATAATTTCATTCATTCATTCATTCATTAATGCACAAAGGGATCAGAAGTGGTTCTTACCTTGTGCTTCGACATGTAGACTGCTTGCAAAAACCAGCAGTGCCAAGGGAAAAAAAGCAATCATTTTGTCTTTTTTGTTCTTTGCCTAAAGGCCTAGAAAAGCAAATGAACAAAAGACAGGGGAAAAGGACAAAAAAAATGCAATCGGGTAATAAATCTGGAAGAAGTGTAGAAAAATACTTTCTTCCCGTTGTCGATGAAGAGGTGTAGGTGTTGGTAGTTGTGCCACAAGAAAGATTGGGCTCCTCATAGGTTCATACAAAAGGCTTATATTGAAACCTTGGCCAATTGTGGCCACTCCCCCTCCCCTTAGAGAGAGATGAAGCCCATCACCCTACGTTTTTTGTGTGTTTGTGTGTGTGTGTGTGACTCCCTCATTTAAGAACAGCTTCCCTTTCTGTCATGCATGGCTTTCCATTTAGATTTAAGGGGAGACGTGTGGTCTACAATGTGTTGTTTGTGCTAGCTGCATTATGGTTAGCAGTAACTATACAAAGGCCATCATGATGCCTTTAAAGAATGCAAATATTATTTGTTAACCCCAATAAAGGTCTGTGTGACACACATTGTTTTAAAAACAGTACAGGGTCTCCAAATGAAAGAATCTGGATGACCTTTTTACAGTTATTTTTTGCAAATTATCTAATAGTGAAGTTGAACCAAAAAGCCACTTTAAATATTTCTTTATTGGTATTGATGGTTCCATGAGGAACTCTGGAACCTTTTAAATGCAGAAAAGCTTCTTTACAGTCAAAGTAGGTTCTTTCGTTTTTTTAAAATGTTCTTCAAAATGGTTCATTTTGAAGCAGATCACTGAAAGGTTCTTTGGGGAACCAAAAATGGTTCTTCTATAGCGTCACTGCAAAAACACCCTTTTGGAACCTTTATTTTTAAGAGTGTAGGCTCTTCAAAGCAAATCTGTCCAACAGGGACCACGTCTCACTGTTAACAATTGACTCCCCACTAAGAACATATTAATTCAAAACATTAAACAGCATTCTCCAAATGTTGAATCTCTCCACCTACTTGTAATACATGCCTAGTGCAGTGCGACTTAGCTGATTGATTATTGAATCATTTGCTTGGACCTGCTGTGTTGTGATGTTTTACGTCAAACCCTGCCAGAAACCAAGAAATCCATCAAACATCTGCCCCTCTCATTGGTTCCTCTTGAAACCTCTTCTTCATCTAGCATAACCCCCTTTTCAGATTACTTAATGGACGCTTGTATTGATAAGGCAGGGACGTGGTGAAGATACAATCCACTTCACCTAAACAAAAGTGTGTCTGGACCCTAAAAAGACCTTTTTATCATAAGAGAGATAGGATGAGGATGTGTGGTCTTTCAGGATGTTTTCTTAGTGGTCCCAATGGAGTGATGGCAAAAGGGAGTAACCTGTTCAACGCAGATGATGTTTTAAGCCCCATCGCAGTTATTTCATCTGTGATTTACAGACTGTAGGTGAGAAAGGCACCCTCAATCCCCTCAGAGCCTGGAGACCAAAGCTCCATCGAGTCATATGTTCCCCACCCTGAAAAAAAGCACACAGAAGACAGGGGCCGTTATGCCAAAACCATCACAGTGACTGATTTACACAAAAAACTAGGAAAAATGAGGAAGGGTCTCCGGATTGGTGCATGACTGACTGGAAATATCACCTCAGCAAGAATGACTCATTTTCATTTACACTTCATGGGTTTGCACTTACGTACTGAATAATACTGTGTGTCTTAAACACTTACTAATGTTTGATTACCCCAGATGATGTCATGAGTTGCTTATTATTTTGTTCCAAATGCTTAAAAAAAGAACCAATTTGCTGATTTTGAAATAATCATTGCGTTTATGAAAGCTGGTGTGCTCAATTTGCTTGCTCTTTACTGGTTAATTCAGGAAATTGAGGCCATTTTCATTTTGGCTAAAAGTGAAACGAGGTATAGTTTTGAGCTGTTAAGTTAAAGAAAACAAGTTGGTATAATTCACTGCTGAAATTTATGAATGACTAGTTTATAATGGCTACTGATAGATACTGTAGAGATCTTTAAAGGCCCTGTTAAAGCCAGTGAACAAAGGAATTCAGGATATATAACCAATAAAAGATTTTGTTATCTCTATTAAAGACAAAATATGTAGCGCTTAAGACTGACCTAAAACTTTCTGCTTTATTTCATTATAAAAGTCAGGCTAGGGAGTTGAAACCATGTCTGGTTTTACTGTACAGTCTGTAGCTATAATCCATAGTGCACATCTGGGACGTTGATGGTACATGTAACCATACAGTTCAGTCGGGTTTATTCAGTCTTCATCAAGAACTCATTTTTACTCCTGAAACGCCCCTAATTCTTGCCTAGTGATGGCAACATCATAAAAACACAAGCTTTTACAGCAACACCTAACAAACAAGCTTCCCAGTGTTTAATAGATGACGCATACTTCTCACCTCATGTTGAAGGAAAAGTCCACCCCAAAATCAATTACTCACCCTCATATCACCCTCATTTTTTTCAGTAAATACTTAAAACATAAATTTCAGTCTTTTTATCACACAGAGCTAGGCTTCAGAAGATTGAATATGTGAGTTGTAGGAACCATTTTGACAGTATTTTTATGATCAAGAGCTTGGGAAAAATATTAATAATGAAAATATATACAAAGAATATGAACATTTAAAATTAACAATTTTTAAGGATACTTTTTGGGTTACCCAAAAATGAACATTCTGCCATA
>JAHKKF010494144.1:0-11668 GCA_019740295.1 Labeo calbasu | reverse complement strand
ATATATATATTTTTTTTTTTTTTCTATAGTATAGCAAATGAAGATACCACTGTTCGAGAGCACAATGATGGCACAGATCCAGAACACCAGAGCGGCGCACACACACGAGTCCAACAGCATAAGAATGAAACACGCATTTGAGCGTGTTTATCGATGTGATTAAAGCAGACACTATCAAACACAGACACATAAGTATTAAAAGAGAGTAAGAATTATAGCCTAATACATGTCACTTATAAATAGTTAAAAATAAACTGCAGTAATTGCATATAACAGAAAGCCCAAACAACAAATATGAATTATTAGTTAACAGAACTTTTGTTCTTGTTCTATTGTATATATGCCACAAGACATGCTATTTATGTGTTGATCTCAACAAAACAATTTTCAGATCCTTAGGTCTTTCATTTAGGTCAGTTACAAAATCATTCAAGGTATGCAGAAATATCACTTATATTAAACACTGTATTGTACTGTGACAAATGAATTATGTTTAATAAGATTTTTAAAAAAAAGATTTTTAGTTTAGCATATCAGCACATTGCTCAAACAACACATTTTTGGTACAAACACTAAAACTAAAAACTTTTCGGGACTGGAATAATACTATGAAAAAGAGCATTTTTGCCTCCCACTGCCAGATACACGATCTTTAACTCTCTCAGCTACAATGAAGCGTGCCGATCCGCACACCCACATAAACGCTGTCATTTGGGGATATCTTTGCTCTCCACGACACAAGTCGTCAGGTCGAAAAGTTCGTTTTGGACTCTACTCGTGGCTCACTAAATGAACCTGCCAAGATAAAGGACTTGCACAGAATAATCATTTATTCAGGTTTACGTCGTCGCACTTGTAAAATACACGGTTGGAGCATTATAGAGTAGGTGGAGTGTGGTACGAAATGAGGCTCGAAATGAGCGAAAGGGCTCCAAATTCTTAAACTTAAGAGGAGAGGACACAATTAACGTATAGAAACACCGATGTTCATCTGAAGAGTTAAGTCTGTTCCCTTGTGCCTGTCAAGTTTCACATGAGTTTGGATATGTGTCGCGTGTGCACAGCGAGCCTCGATTGCCTCCGTAAGTTAAATTCATTTCATGTACAGAGGTATTCTATTCTCTCGACTCGAGACATTCAACGCCAAACTTTTCTAGTCATAACTCATAAATTAACGTTTCACTCGTGCGGTGCATATGCTCAGCGGATGAATCAGTGGGTGGCTTTATCAAAGTGATATTTCGTTTCAAATGTCTCTAGAATTTATCATAAAAATTCTGTTTCTTTTTAGACCACGGTGTAAAGATCATGGTTTTTTTCATGATCATGTTTTCATAGGCTAGGAAACTTAGTATTTCGTTGTTCAGTTAGCATTCGTTTGGTACGAGTGAATTTGTGGAGTATTAATTATGCTACATCAATATATTTATTGTTTCAAAAACGTCGCAACGTGCAAATTGATTTTTAAAACCGGCAAAAAGTTGAGTGGCGAAATGTTTTGATAAAAGGAAACCAATGACCTGCTGCTTTTGAATAAATAGCCTATGCCACTCCTTTTAAAGTCTAGCCTACCATAAATCAGTTAATCCAGCAGCAAAGGGACAGGCTACGATTGTCTAACAGTGATTGAAGATTACCCATAGCTCATTATCCGTCTGATCTGTTCTACATTCCTCTTTTTAACGTCATAGGTTTTCCCCAAAATATGTTGAAAAGTTGTTATTATTATTATTATTATTATTATTATCATCATCATTACTAGCTCCTCATTTCCATTTAAGCCTTACAGTCTGAGACCTAGAACCGCCTCTCTACTGTGATTTAGTTAGAGGGTTTTCTACATTTATGTCATTAATTAATGTAGGCCTTATTCTAACGCTTTGAATCGTTTGAGACAACTGAAAAATTATCTTGGCAATCAAAAATTAACAAAGAATTTAGTTAGGCTATTATTTTTATGTATAAATTATATATTTGTATGTTAATGAGATTATAGCCTACTAGTCAAGTCATATATATATATATATATATAATGTCCGTTTTGTGTTGAAGAAGAACACGTGTTTCTTGGCGACCACTTTGACCAACTAAAAACTGCACTAATTTGTAGCAATTTATAAAACTATGCATTATGTTTTCCATTTCTTGTATCATCTTATCAATTTTATTATCTAACTGTTTAAGTTAGATAAACATGAATATAGTTCTACGTATTGATATGAAATTGATAAATCTTATATTGCTAAGGCTACTTTCCAGGTGAATAATGTAACTTTCCCTTTTTTAAAACAAGAATTATTGTGTGGTCATGTGTTGTCTATTCAATTTTCAATAAATTCAGATTATAATTACATATCACATTTTACACATACTGATCATCCTTTCAGGGTGTACCCCGTCTGTGACCCTAGACGCTGGGCTTCAGCCCCCTGCGACCCTGCAGAGGATAACGCCGTTTGGGAAATGAATGGATTGATGGATTTTACATATTTCGAGTAATTCGCCTTCATGATTGGAATCTTTGTTAAGTGCTAAATTTGAAAACAATTGTGGTAAAACACAAATGTTTAACAATTAGACTTCATCATCAGTATATTTGTTAAAATTTTGTTACAATCGGCACATTTGTCGAATATTATACTATTATTATGTTTCGTATAGTTTTGTTATTTAAGAGGTCTTTGTTTTTAAGTGGCCTGAATACATCCAATGCATTTTCATATCGTGTCACAAGGCCATATTTGTATCAGTGGGCCTACACCGAAGTCAGGTGATGTTAAACAAATTTAGAGTATAAGAGGGAATCAGATGAATTACACATTCGCAAGATGCATTTTGATCATTTACAAAAGAACTCATGTAGACTGCATTATGTTCTAACAATGCCAATGCAGGAGCTATAAAAATCTCATATGAGTGTGCGCCAGTGACCACGCTCTTCTCTCCTCGAGTCCGCTTCATTTACTAGTTCCAAAAAAGCACATCGTCTTAGTATGGCATAGAAAACTGTAACCTACTTTGGACCTCAAATGACAGTTTTGACAGTTAACCAATGCACACATGAATGGCCTTTAATCACTTTAATTTTAGGTTTTATAGTTAAACAACAGGGCTACAGAGCGGAAACAGATCAGGCACATGCATTAATCATTACGGTTTATATAGAGTTTTGACACAAGTCACATAACGTGTCATATCTATACATTTTGTCAGAGATTATTGTTGCGATGCCACAGCAATTGTAAAACCTTAAATGTGTGTGAATGGAGCCAGCACGTCTATCAGTTCTCATAGAACGCCGTGCGTCCGCAGCAATCTCGGTTCGAATCCAGGTCGCGGCAGCATAATTATAAGAGCAAATTTTGCGTTGTTACATGATTTGACGTGACAGAAACAAAGAAGTGGCACTGTGTATTATTAGATAATAATATGTTGTTCGAAAACGGTGTGCTACTCGGAGTGTCGGTATATCTATAAGTAAACATAGTACTTTAACCTGAACAAATTCAGGACCTTGACAGAAAAAAAAGTGTTTTTTTTTTTAATCAAACAGTGAAACATTTGTGGTTATTTGTTAGACCTATATATATATATATATATATACCCAAATATGTAAATAACCTCAAAATACCGTTTCCAAAAGCAGAATATGTGGCACCAGCACCACGGTGTTTCTCTTCCAGAAGTTATGCGGCGGAGTGTACGTACAGCGCAGTTTCCATTCAGCCCACAAGAATGGGAATGGGTAGTGAACTGGCTGTTTGTGTGTCGTGATCGTATAGTGGTTAGTACTCTGCGTTTGACCCCAGCAATTTTTGTTCGAATCCGGGTCGCAACAACCATTCCTATGTAAGGCTGTTATTTTGAGTGACAAAATTATCTGCTCATATTCTGAAAATAATAAAGAAAAGATTAAATCGCCTCAAAGTCTGCCAGTATCCTAGGGTTACATTGGTGATATTGCAGTCTACCATATAGTGTCTCAATCTTACAATCTTTTTACTTGTGAACGTCTCTTTTATTAAAATAATTATTTTCAATGAATTTCCTTTTAACTCCTACTCCTCAGGGGCGACAGAAACGACCATACAAGCATAACCAACTTCGGACTGACCTTTATGTGTTTAGGATATTTTATTTTAATATGTATGCACCAGACGATTTAGGCACCAGAGGGCAGCAAACGACTATGTATATGAAAACCACGCAGAACTTGATTCTACCAAGTACAATATGTTCCTGGATCAACATCTTTGTTGACCCTGGAACAACATGGTGATTAACCAATCAGATTTGAAAAAAAACACTTTATAGTTTTTGTGACGTTTAGGCTTACAATCAGTGTTTGGTGCTTTGTACATCAGTGTCATTCATCTATCATTTCCTCTGATTGTAGGGATTCCTCATGGGTAAGGTTAGGTTTAGGTGTAGGGATGTGGTCAAGATTACATTTTTGGATTAAAATGTTGTTCCAGTGTCAACAAAATATGTTGACCCAGGAACACATCTGACTCAGCAAAATCAGGACGTGCATAGTAATTCTAGACACTGATATTTTTAAATTTTACTTAGATGGCAGAGACTAGGCTACTAAAAGTGTAGCTAAAGTTACTTAATGGAAATCCTGTGAAAACGCATCAATAATGACCCAAACCAGTGTTTTACCAGTGTTACCTTTACAATCAAAGGTGTCAAATAATTAAAAGATAAATAAATAAATAAATAAATAAATAAATAAATAAATAAATAAATAAGATTTTTAAAAAATGTTGCTTTATTTTATTTATTTATTTATTTGTTTATTTTTTGCACATTCACTTAGTGAAATGTAGCGAAATGCAATTAGAGTTAAACGTGTGTTACAATGTCATTTTATATTTTTTTAATATGTTACGTTTATTATTTCTTATCTCTTTGCCCTGTGAGTCATCTTCAAAATGCTCTCACTTGTGCATCAAAAGCTACAAAATACACAAACACACACTCAAAGACATGCAGAGGGAGCTCTTTTGCACCTGTTGACAACCATGAAAGACTGTCCTTGTTCCTCGCTACTACGAACCAGCCATCAAGAACAAGAGCAACAACGAGATGCACGCTCAAATAAACAAGGAGAAAGCTTATAGTAAACATGGAATCCTGCCAAGACCGCTGCGTCCCATTCACACTCACACACACACACCCGTGCATGCATCGCAAATCCTTCAGCTACTAGAAAAAAGCAGCAGGCCTCCACAGAAGAGCCAGGCAAAACTGCTGTGTGCTTGCTTTCTCTCTCTATGTGCGTCTGTCTCCCTCCCCACTTCAATAGGTCTTGATTGACAGGACAAGCATGCACCTATGTCGCATGAAATGTGCATCCCTGCAGGCCTTTGTCTGGTCTCAGAACACATGTTCCTGTAACAATGTGCATCTTCATTAGCCACAACTATAGAAGCATTGTGGTCTGATATTTTATCTTTTATCTTCAATAAAGAGGGGGGTTTCTCCACAAACAGCATCTTAAACTTCAAACTTGAAGTTGTTTTCTTGTCCTCACATCACATTAAACGTTTGTGTGTGAAGGGATATGTTGAAGGATATCAATAATAGCATGTGCAATGTTGAGTCCTATAAATATTCAAAGTTTGAGAGTATAGATTTACTGTACTAGTGATGAGAATCTGCCAGTTGCCACAACTAGAATATTTATAAGTCCGCTGTAAATGTACTACACTTGATAATTGCTGACTGTGTATATTTTAATTATTTCTTATCATTTGGCACTGGATTTCAGCACTGAAGCATATAAATGAAGTTAAACAGCTATAGTGAGATTAATGAACATTTAATTTTTCACCCAAAAATTAAAAATTCATAATTTACCCACCAGGTTGCTCCAAACCTGTGTTTCTTTCTTCTGCTGAACGCAAAAGAAGATATTTCGAAGAATGTGGTGAACTGAACATTTGATGCTCCCCAATCATTTCCTTAGAAATTCTTCCTTACTATAGAAGTCAATGGGGACCATCAACTGTTCCCACATTCTTCAAAAAATCTTCTTTTGTGTTCAGCAGAAGAAAGAACCCCCATACAACCTGGTGGCTAAATACTGACAGAATTTTTTTGTTTTTTTGTTTGAAGAAAGACATATTTAGAGTTTTAATACATCCTCTAAATGATTCATGCAAAAAAAAAAAAATAAGGTGCAGGTAAACAGCAAATGATATAATCATAATTTATCTGCAGGTCTCACATTTCTTCTTTCAATAGGCATTTAGGTTGTAAGCAAGTTTGCATTGGGTGAATTAATGTTTAAACAAAAGCAATGACAGCAAGAGGTTTTCTAGTTTTTTCATTTTTTTTCTTTACACTTTCATCAACAAAATAACAAAAAACAAGAAAACAACAAGCAATAATAAAAAGAAACCTGTTATAAACACTACACAATTAACTGTTATAAAGCCTTACTACACAATTATTTTTGATGACCTTAACTCATAATCTTAAGTAAAATAAGTGGTCAGGTTACAATTATACACACTATTCCTCCATGCAGCAGTTCTGGTCCATACCTTGATGATTCCCTTTTTCCTCTCTCAAGGCTCCTTTCTTTCTTAACGTCCCCTCATCGACCCCCCAATCCTGTTTAGAACAAAGAGGTCTTTTGTTTCCTAATTGCCCTAAGCAGATCTTCGTCAGGCATGGCTACACATTGCTGTAACAGTTAAAGAACCCCTGGTCGATCATGCTCTTCAAAATGCTCTCCATCTGATCTCTAAAAGATAAGTTTACAGATAGTAAGCATACTAGTATATGCCTTTTCACAGCTTTTTGAAAATAAACATGGTAAATGCAGTACATCTGGATTACATTCATATGTACGCACATTCATACTATAGAACACAAGTACTAGTTTTCTTTACGATTTTAATCCCATCAGAATCTGCTAGGTCTGTGTTTTTCTCACACAACTTCTGTAAAAAAAAAAAAAAAAAAAAAAGCCCAGAGCAAATTTCCTACTCTTTTTCGGCGAACTCAATGGTCCTCTTAGAAATGTAAACCTGAATGTGAATATTTGCCATGTGTGTTTTTTGACTGACCTGACCTGCTGTTTGTGCACTAATCATCCGTATGTTGCACCTTTCAGTATGAATGGTATCTTGAATCAGAAATAGATAATATAAATATAAATACATATAAAAATGACAAAATATAACATTATGAAGAGCTAAATCACGTAAAGCATAAGCAGCCATATAAACTCATATGTGACCCTGGACGACAAAACCAGTCATAAGTAGCACGGTATATTTGTAGCAATAGCAAACAATACATTGTATGCGTCAAAATTATCGATTTTTCTTTTATGCCAAAAATCATTAGCATATTCCTACCGTAAATATATCAGAACTTAATTTTTGATTAGTAATTTGCATTGCAAAGAACTTCATTTGGATAACTTTCAAGGCGATTTTCTCAATATTTTTGATTTTTTCCCTCAGATTCCAGATTTTCAAATAGTTGTATCTCGCCAAATATTGTCCATCTTAACCTAACAAACCATATATCAATGGGAAGGTTATTTATTTGGCTTTTATATGATGTATAAATCTCAATTTCAAAAAATTGACCTTTATGACTGGTTTTGTGGTCCATGGTCACATATTAGGTTTATTTAAACCATTTTTCTAAAATAAATTATATAAACTCAAACATCATTCAGAAAGCTCAGAAAAGAATGTTCAATCTCAACCGAATAGGGCTATACTTTTTAAACGGCCACAAAGTACTTACTTATTCCATAGACGTACCTATATTACTAGTATTGTGCTAACTGACATGACAGTTGTCTTGGACTTGTACTGACACCTATGGGTGCAATATCATGCAAAAGAAATACTTTTTAGTACCATTGCATAAATGCTCTACTCAAATGCAGCTAATTTATTTCTCAAGAGTAAATGTCCAATAAAGCAAGATATAAAGAGAGTATTCAGGTGGTCACTTGATCTTAAAGCGGTGGTCCACATGCGGTGACCTGCTTCATGTAAAATAAAGCAGCTACTAAATATTTTACTTTTTTAAAAAAATTATTTGTATTAATTTGATTGCAGCTTGTTCTTTAGCATTAGTAAAACACTAAACAAATAAAAAAAAATTAAGTATATTTTAAAAAGTCATTAAATATGTTGTACATATACTGAAACTAATTAAAAGTACATGCAAAAGTACACCCAATGCAAAAAAAAAAATAATATTAATATTTATTATGTTAGTAGTGGTCGTAGAGTAATAGTGCTAGAGTTTGATGGTGAGGTGAAGGTGGCGGAGGCTCTAAACACACTGCTCTGATAATAAACACTGTTGGCAGAGAGCATTTAGAGGAAGTTGAGCTTGATCCCTCTGATAATGATCAAACTAACCTGAGGTGTGCCCAACAGCCGGAATAATTAACACTGTGATTACGTAGAGAGTTTAGCCTTCAGACAAACAAAACATTTAGTTGTTAAATCAGTCCGAGGATTTGAGTCTAAATCAAAAGCACCAAGGTGCCCTATCTAAAAGTACAAGGTCTCTACTGTCATAATGTCAGCTGACACTAATCCCATGTTGTGATCAAGTTCCACGGTGGTCATTGAAGAGTTAAACCCTAAGCTCCTCGTGACTCCTCTCATTTTTGGAATGTCTTTTACCAAAATCCTGCACATACATATTTAACTATTACATATTTAGACATTTACAGAATAATTAATACGTCACCACACTTGGCGTAAAACAGACATTCATTAGTTAAACAAGTGCAAGTTTTAACATAAGAAGCGCTTGCTTTGTCTGCCCATTATAAACTGGTCAACATGTTGGTCACCATCTGACCAACAGCCCTAAGCATCAGAGCCCAGTGGTCATCCAATCAATATCATAAACACAGTTGTCATAGAGTTTCCTCATTTATTTCTTCCCCTACTGCTAATCCTTTTAATTACCGCCTTACTCAATGCTAATGTTATTCACGATTAGTTGGTATTATGCTAATCTTCGACCCACATTCGGCAGGAGAGCAGGAGCATCGTCTGAAGGCCAGATTGCTGGGAGGCTGGCATGCAGACTGACATCGGTCTCCCAGCTGCACAAAGCAAGCCAGACAGAGGGACTCAAAAAAAAAAAAAAAAAAAAGACAGTCAATAAACAAAAAATCAAAAAATTGGGGATCGTAGTGTGTACCTTAATGAACGACTGTTGGCCACGGGGATTAGTGCTAAATGCTGCTTTCCTCTTTTTCTTAGTCCACCCCAGCATCTGCTGACAGTTCTGACATTTTGCACCAGTTTCTTAAGTCTTGAGTGTCTGGTTAGTATTTCAAATTTAACCATGTCTTTTTTTTAATGCATTATATGCATTATGTGAAACACAGAAAATAGAAATATTGTGAAATGTGCTATGCTCCAAATTCTTAACTGAGCTCAGATATTCCACTGGACACTGCCTGAAAAGGATAGATATCCCATCTCTCAATATTCAGTAGTAAACACATGGCATCTTTTAATTTCTTACTAATGCATACATATCTACTGTATAATATTCATATACACTGTAACATATGCACTGAAAATGATTAACTATAAAGGGAGTATTAGTGTTTCAGAATCAATTACTGCATTTGTTTTTACCCATTTTCAGTTAAAAAAGTACAATATGCATAATATAAAAAATAGGATTTTAATAATACACAGTAAAACACTACACTAATGAATGTGTAGCTCTAACCCTATCCACAACCAGAAAAGAGAAATATTAACCTTCCTGATAAGCAAAGAACGACTGCCACTGCAATTGTCCTTCAATAAACAGACAAAAAAAATGTAACTTTAAATGTTGTATACTCCTTATACAATTTATTTTTTATTTGTTATTTAATTTGTCTATGAGTCCCAAACATAGACTCATAGACAAATAGCCCATGCAGGAGCCTCAGTTTTACAAAAAATAAATGATTTATTAATTAATGACTATAACTGAAAGCACAAGTGTTATACTGTGTCCAAATTTGCAAAGTAAGTTAGCATACAATTTTGGATGACTTCTTGTGTAAAAGAAGTGATTCTTTAAAAAACAAAAAAAGTTTTAATAATGAAATGTTTATAATGATTAAGTGTCAAATAAATGAATAACGAAATAAAACAGTAGTTTCGAAGCATCTCATTATACCTTAATTGCCCTATTAAAGGACACACTAAAAATTAAAAAAAAAAAAAGGCTAGCTGTAAGAATGAAAAAAAAATAATCTAAAAACATTCATAGTGGAATGAGAAGCAGCAGTAGTTTCACTGAAAGCGACACTTAAACAAGAGGCTTTTGTCTGCCAAGAGGGAAAATAGACAAACACAGTGAAAAATGTCAACAAGTGCAGCGCAAGACCACATCTTGTGCGACAGTGTTCATAAGCGGTGTGAGCATAACTACCGGAATAAGTCACAAAATCAACTGAGCAACATCAGAAACATCATCAGAAATCAACCGAGCAACATCGTCTGGAATAACACTTTATTTTTATCTTATACCTCTTCTTTCAATTTTTATCTGAAATGACCATGGACCATTGCTGATAAAATCTCAAAATCCCTGTAACAGCAAGAATTGGGATTGATCCTTTAAACGCGATTAAAGGTGAGTTATAACCTAATATTTGTATAGATCGCAGTATGCAAACAGAAGAGGGACTTTGTAAAAAAAAAAAAAAAAACCATGACCTTCTGACACAGAGTTTAGCACAGGGTCCTGACCTCACCTGACACCGGTGACATCCGTATCCAACACACGTTTTGGTAAATATAAACACATTAGAAGACCAGGTACAAAGCAGGATTACAAACAGCAATATGCTAAAATAAATGTAAAAGAAATAAAAGTAAAGCATTAAAAAAAAAAAAAGAGGTAAATATATACATGCAAACACATATGTTTTACACAAGTAACAAAAAGTGTTATGCACATATTGCTAAATAACTTTTTCAAATAATGAAACAAAGAATGTAAATTCAAACAACTACTCTGCAAAACCTTTTCTCTAAGACACGCTATGAATCGCACTGAAGGAGGAGTTACGTCACTCAAAAATTTGGTGGGAAAAAAGCGAAGAAAAAAAAACTCCAAAAAACACCAAACTTACCATCCACCAGGTCCTGGCTGTCATGTCATAACATAGCTGCCATTTGATGGAGCTGTCTGCCGTTTTCCCAGCCATTCTCCCGTCAGTAGCTTTCATCAGGAGCAGTTCAGGAGTAGATAACACACTAATCAAGCCTTCATCAGACGCCACTCTCTCAGCCCCATGTAGGCCAATCCTTATCACACTGCATTATGGGAGAAAAAAGTATGCGCGCACACACACACGCATGCACGCACATAGCCCTGTGCTGCAGCGATGACTCCAGCCTCCAGTGCTGCCTATAATGACAGGATCAGGATCTGAATCCCTCACACACACACAGACACACAGAGCCCCCCACCTCGGCCAGGACTTTAATTTTTTAAGCTGTGCGAACAGGAGCATGGGTTTTTTTGGGGGGGTATCTTGAACAGTACAACAAAGTAAGCAACCAATGAGGTGCCTGTGTGTGTAGACAGTTAACAAATTTTTTTTGCATTTTCATTGGTTCTATATTGTTGATTATGGTTA
Organism: Labeo calbasu; assembly: GCA_019740295.1. NCBI lineage: Eukaryota > Metazoa > Chordata > Actinopteri > Cypriniformes > Cyprinidae > Labeo > Labeo calbasu. The sequence goes on along the minus strand of JAHKKF010494144.1, from coordinate 9 downwards.
TTGCCCCCC
>JAHKKF010494141.1:0-18385 GCA_019740295.1 Labeo calbasu | reverse complement strand
GTTGTTTGAACATTAATGTGTGTTGGCAGTGTATGTACAAATCTACCCTATAATGATAAAAATCCATGCAATGGTTTTTAATTAATCTGTAAAAATAAAATCCCCTTTTTCAAATCGAGCCATTCTCAGATGCCTGAGGCCACTCCCACGATAGTTGATTGACATGAGCGTCTTACCTCAGACCCTTACATCAGCTGTAACAGTCCGATCTCCGTTGTTTCGATGCTGGAGCAGGGATGTAAATTAGACAAAAAAATTATCTCAGTTGAGGTGTTGTGTTGCTGGATGTAATAATGAACATAGTTGTCGTCATTTACACCCAACATCTGAGCCGCTGAAGATGCAGTGGATTACGTTTGTTTGTTCATGATCATTCATGATCCATCTTCATTTACGGCAGAAGTGAGTATAAGGGTTTTTTTTATGAATCTTTGCGATCGCCTTTCCTAATAACGTGCTAGTTAGCAAGTTTAGCGGCTAAAGTAAACAGGCTCGTCACTCCACAGAGAGAAGAGAGATCTAAAGCAACCTTGACCGGAACAGGATGTTTTTTGCAGAGCTGATTTTGGCAAGGTAAAAAACGTGTTGTTTACACTACGATTGGGAAATTTTAACCAAAGCATCTTATAGTCTTTTCATTAAGACCCTAAAGAATCATATAAAGAGTTCAGATGCAAAACCAGCTAAAAGCCATCTCAGTCAAAAATGAGATAATGATGCTAAGTGAATGCTCCTGATACATATTATATGTCCATTAAATACTTTACTTCAAACTCACTAAATTCCAGCCTCAGCCCAATCAGAAGTACCATTACTTACATAGAAACCTATAAAAGGAGCTAGAAAGAAATGCTAATTTTAAAGAAATGTATCAGGAGGCTTTTGCATCTGAACTCTTCATATCTGCTTGTGGAATATGGGCATCTGATGACACCTTTAAAGGAGAAGTTCACTTCCAGAACAGAAATTTACAGATAATGTACTCACCCCCTTGTCATCCAAGATGTTCATGTCTTTCTTTCTTCAGTCGTAAAGAAATTATGTTTCGTGAGGAAAGCATTCCAGGAATTATCTCCATATAGTGGACTTCTGTGGTGCCCATGAGTTTAAACTTCCCAAAATGTAGTTTAAATGCAGCTCAAAGGGCTCTAAACAATCCCAGCCGAGGAATAAGAGTCTTATCTAGAGAAACGATTGTTTATTTTCTAAAAAAAATTACAATTTATGTACTTTTTAACCTCAATTGCTTGTCTTGTCTAGCTCTGCAATGTGCATGCATAGTCTGTTTAATCCAGGTCAAGACAGTTAGGGTATATCAAAAAAATCCATCCCATTTTCTCCTCCAACTTCAATATTGTTTTACATCGCTGCAGAAGTACCTACGTTTACAAAGTGAATATGCAAAGAAGGTCAAACGCCCTTTACAAAAAAAGAAAAGGTAAAACGGCGATTGAAGTTGGAGGAAAAAATAAGATGGGAGTTTTTCGACATACCCTAACTGTATTGCCCCGGATTACTCAGAGTATGCATGTGCATTGCAGAGCTAGACAATATGAGCATTTGAGGTTAGAAAGTATATAAATTGTAAATTGTACATTTTTGCTAGATAAGACCCTTCTTCCTCTGCTGGGATTGTTTAGAGCTCTTTGAAGCTGCATTGAAACTGCATTTTGGAATTTCAAACTCACAGGCACCATAGAAGTCCACTATATGAAGAAAAATCCTGAAATGTTTTACTCAAGAAACATAATTTCTTTACGACTGAAGAAAGACATGAATATCTTGGATGACAAGGGGGTGAGTACATTATCTGTAAATATTTGTTCTGGAAGTGAACTCCTTTAACTAACATTAACAAAGATGAATAAATCCTGTAACAAATGTATTAGTTAATGCATTAAATATAGTTAACAAATGGAACCTTATTGTAAAGTGTTACCAGATTTGAAGTCACAAAGACTACTGGAGTAGTTTTTACAAGAAAATACTATATCAGTCTTTCTATTTTAAAATTTCATATTTCATTTACTGTGTTACTTAGTTTTTCTTTGTAATTAATTGTGAAATGTACTAGCAATTTCTAAGTAAAAATTGTTTTAAAATAAATCCTACACCTTTTTTGGTGTATGGAGCACAAATTGTGAACTTTTGATTAAAATCTCAGAAATTTTCAGAAAATCTCTGTTCACTATAATGCAAGTGAATGAGGCTGTCAAGCTCCAAAATGACAAAGCACCATAAAAGTGGCACATTTCATTCACAAGGCACCTTTTTAATGTCTTGTGAAGGCATTCAATAATTTGTGTAATGAATGAACAGAGCCATAAAGCTGACATGCTGATTTTGTCATCCGTACAGCTTTTCTAGTCCATTTCAGAGTTTATTAGAATTAGGGAAATGTCTTAAATTTCACTCTGTTCCTCATTCAAAGCTGTTATATGGCTTCAGAAGTGATTTTAGAATATGGCACATGTATGGGCAGTTCGATACTTTTATGGTGCTTTTTAGTCATTTTAAAGCTTGACAGACCAAGTCCCCATTCACTTCTATTATATTATAATGAGTACTCAGGATATGCTTCCACAGAAAAGAGAAATTCAAATAGGCTCAAAATAACTTTTTGAGTTAATGACAGAGTTTTCATTTTTGGGTGAACAGTTCCTTTGTTTATGTACTTCTTTCCATCCAATGGGGTTGGTCAAGACCCTATGTTGTTGCCTTTAAAATGTGATATCAGTGGCAAGCGGATGTGTGCGTGTTTCATTGTTCACGGTTTTGTTCTATGTTTCTCCCACATGGCTGCTGCTGGATAGGGGTCCAAAGTGAGTCTGTGATCTGCAAGGAAAAACTATTACTTGGCTCTTAGCTTCTGCTCATCTCTCTTGATGAGCTATACTGGCAAAACGGCAAATTGCTGGCATCCTGGAAATCCCAAATTCTTTGTATTTCCAAATTCAGATCCATGTGTTTTCTCCTATAAATGGTGTGTCATCTTATAGCCTCTGTTAAAGAGCAGTCTTAGCGTTGGGTAATGAAATCTTTGAGTCATTCTTTGGATTTTGGGATTTTCACGCAGCTGACACCATGTGTCAACATGGTGGTCATCATGTTCATGGCAGCCTGTTCTTTTCCTAAAGCGCTGTCAAATATTTGACCTTTTCTGGTGCTCTAAAGTGCTATTCTTACCAAGATACCATCTTGACCTAGACCTCGGGGGAGAGTAAAGATCCAGTATGTTGTCATGACCCATAAACATAGAGAGAGCAGCACAACTATGCTAATCAGGTCATCCTGAGCCCTTTGGCCAGGTTCTGCGCCCACTTTTTGCCCATTAGACTATATGTGCTCCATCATCCACCTGCTATTTCTTCACTGCACCACAACAATAGTCCATAGTGTGTATATATGGGTTTTCTTCAACTATAGCCACTTTGACCCTGACCTATAGAATATAGAAATATTTTTTCACATCCCTATTATTATTTGTTTACAAACAAAGTTTAACAGCTGACATAAATGCATCACAGGAGAATTGCTTGAGAGTTTGATAGCATTCTATTCTACTTTTTTTCCCACACAAAATTACATCGTTGTGTTGCTAGTGATATTTTTCTTTGTTTTACATGATAATTTAATACACTAAGGCAAATCTTTATCAGTTGGTCATTATTCAAATGACACAACTAACCTACTGAATACTGAATACTGAAATAAATTAAAAAAAAATGTAAAAATATAAAATATATACATAAATGTAACATATATATGTAACAAAAAATATACATACATTAAAAACAATAATACTAAATAAATGTGTATTTTTGTATTATAAAATATATTATATTATGCTTTTTCATATTCTGAATATAATTATTTAAATAATCTAACTAAGTAATTGATTAATTCAGTCATTTTGTTTTTAACTTGAATTTAGGTGTGAGAAAGTGAGAAATGAAAGAAATTAAAAACAATAATACTAAATAAATAACTAATATTAAATAAATATAAAAATAAAAAAATATAAAATATAAATAAGTAAAAATATACATACATTTAAAACAATATCAAAAAATAAAAACTAATTAAATAACTTAAAATTTATTGACATGTTAAAAAATGTTTTTTATAGATTTTTCAAAATATTTTTTTTTCTTATTTTATTGCAAAAAATTATGTAAATAATATAACTAACAGATTAATTAAGTAATTTTGCTTTTAACTTGAACTTAGGTGTGGGAAAGCTTTACATATATATATATATATATATATATATATATATATATAGCTTTATATTTCTCATATTTTATACTTATATATTTTTATATTTATTTAGTATTATTGTTTTTAAGTTCTTTCATTTCTCATATATTTTTATATTTATTTAGTATTATTGTTTTTAAGTTCTTTCATTTTTTTACAAATCTAAAGCTAGATTAAAACAAATATACATTAAAAACAATAATACTAAATAAAAAATGTTAAATAACCTAAAAAATATATATTGAAAAAAAAATCATATTTTATGACTGAAAATAATTATTTAAATAATCTAATTAATGGATTTTATTTTTAACTTGAATTTAGGTGTGGGAAAGTGTGAAAAAAGAAGAAAATTAAAAACAGTAACAAGTATAAAATGTATTTAAAAAAAAAAAAAATAAATAAAAAGAAATACAAACATTAAAAACAATATTATCAAATAAAAAATATGTTAAATAACTGTCAAAAAATATATATTGACGTGTAAAAAATTGTAGATTTTAAAATAACATTTTAATTATGCTTTTTTTCCAGATTATATTTTCATATATATGAAAATAATTATTTAATAATCTAATTAATTTTGTTTTAAACCTGAACTTAGGTGCAGTAACTACCACTTTGAGTATCTTTTTCACACTTTTATTTCTTTTAAAATAAGTATACATTTAAAAAAAATATTAAAATATGTTTTTATGATGATTTTTATATTCTAAAAATGTTAAAATCTGTATCTTAACACAAAAGTCTCCATATTTACACCAATAAAAGTGCCCATAGTTGATGAAACACCCATATCTTCAATAAAGATAATTTTTCTTACCCCATTTTTCTTGCTTTGTGTATAAATTTAACAAAATATATGTGGTTTATACTTAAAACAATTAAAAATATATTTTTTTAGATAAATGTATCTTGTTTAAAGCATACCTGGATATTATTACCGCAAAGACAGATTTAAAAAATAGATTTGTTTTTTGCAGTGTGGTTGAGAAAAAGTGCTGAGGACACCAACTAAGCTAATGTGCTATTCAGGTGTCATGCTAGCTTGTTATTTTTCTGTACTCTCATGTCTTGCGTAAGAGTTACAGTGGACGAATCTGTCGGAGGAGCGGAGAGGTGCTTTATCAGCACCTTTGGAACCCTCCGAGACTCTGTATTTCCCTTCGCTTCGCCCCTAAATGGCCACAGCTACTTCTTCACTTTAAATCATTTGTCGGCAGCCTAGTCGACAGGCCTCGTTTAATAGCACTCAAGCTAATGAGTCCTCAGTTAAATTCATGGGCATAGAAGCCGGACGCTCACTGATTGATTAATTCGAACATAAATGTAGAGTTAGTCCGTAGTCAGCACATGGACATATTGTTCATGCTGATGAAACATGGATTTGAGGCCAAGAGCAGACCTTGATCTGAAACTTTGACATCATCATCATCTTTTTATTTTATTTTTTGAATTGGTTTATTCTTTATATTTGGTGTTTGGGGTGAATGTTTCTGGAACTGAGTGAACTTTTTTTTCTGAAAGAATCGACATAGATGGTATGCTGTTCCCTTAACAGAAATTTGCCATGGTAAACTTCAAAAGTGTCACCAAAAATATAGCTACTGGGCTTTCAGAATATTTCTGCTATTTTATTTTACAACGTCAGCAAATACCAAGTCCCGACGGATTTATTTGTAGTTAACTGGCAGTTGCGGTGGTAAATTTCTGTAAGGGTCGAATCTATGTTAAGATTCTGTACAAATGAAGCTCTGGAACAAGTGTTCTCTGATTTGAGATAATGCTAAAGTGGTTGAACTCGACTGCCTGAACGCTCCTATGTGCCCCATACTGTCAGAGCAGTGCATTATCTGAGTTCATGGCAGCTTTGGATTTGGTTACAGTGCCAGCATGTTTTTCCATATACCCTTTTTATGCTCGTGTAATGGACTGTGACTCCCACAATAGTTTTACACAGACGCATTCTCCACACCAGACCGAGCTAGAACACTGGGGAACAAGAGCAAGCCGTCTAATGGGGCCCTGGCTGGCCTCTCGTTCATACGAGCAGAATATGGACAGCACTCCTTTGAAATTACGTACACAAAGGCACCTTGATTTATATTTGGGCTGTCCGCCTTTTTATCCAGTGCGGTCAGGCCTGAATATTGATATATGCTGCTGCTGCATTCAATACTTATTGATATTGCACTTTAGGTCGCCTTTAAGATTACCCTTCAGATGTAATTGGGCTTCTCAAAGACCCGTAATGCAAAGCTTACCTGTATACAGTATTTGAGCTGTGCCACGGTGTCCATGTGCAGCGCTGTTCAAATTTCAAAGGGACTGTTTGAATATACTGTAAGTTTGTAACTGTATCATTTAGTATGGGACAAATTGATAAAAGTCTATAAGACTGCAGAAGCAACATATTAAGTAAGGGTTAGAAAACAGACTCAGGTTTTAAGTATTTTAGTATTTTAAGTATATTTTTTACAGGTTAATAGTTTGTTGTGTGTAGCTACTGTTGTATTTATTTAAATGTTTTTAAATGATTAAAAGAATCTAACTAATGAATTAATTTCGTAAATTAACCTAAACTGAGATATGAGATTTACTTTTTTTCATTTCATTTTGTTTGTCAACATAAATGTAAGCACTATTATATCTAATATTATATTGGTAACATTTTACAATAAGGTTCATTAGTTAACTACATTAGTTAACATGAACTGAGAATGAACTGCAGCATTTATTAATCTTAAATGTTCATTTTAGGATTTACTAATGCATTATTAAAATCACAAGTTGTGTTTGTTAATATTAGTTAATGCACTGTGAACTAACATGAACAAACCATGAACCTGTATTTTTATTAACATTAACAAAGATTAATAAATAGTGTAATAAATGTCTTGTTCATTCATGTTAGTTAATACATTAAAGGAGAAGTCCGCTTCCAAAACAGATTCATATATAATGTACTCACCCTGTTGTCATCCAAGATGTTCATGTCTTTCTTTCTTCAGTCATAAAGAAATTTTGTTTTTTGAGGAAAACATTTCAGCATTTTTCTTCATATAATGGACTGGTATGGTCCCCCGATTTTGAACTTCCAAAATGCAGTTTAATTGCAGCTTCAAACGATCCCAAATGTGGCTGTAAACAATCCCAGCCAAAAGAGAAGGGTCTTATCTAACGAAACCATCTGTTATTTTTATAAAAGTAATACAATTTATATACTTTTTAATATCAAACGCTCGTCTTGTCTTACTTATGTCGAAAAACTCCTGTCTCATGTTCTCCAAAATTGTCCTATATCGCTGTTTTACCTTTTTTTTTTTTTAAGGGTGTTTGATCTTCTTTGCATGTTCACTTTGCAAAGACTGGGTCGGTACTTCTGCAGTGATGAAGGATGATTTTTAAATGATTTTTGAAGTTGAGGGAGAAAGTACAGATTGGAGTTTTTCGACATACCCTAACTGTCTTGAGGCAGAATACACAGAGCTCAGGGAGAGCAAGGCAAGACAAGCGTTTGAGAATAAAAAGTATTTAAATTGTATTTTTTTTAATGAAAATAACCAATCGCTAGATAAGACCCTTCTTCCTCGGCTGGGATCATTTACAACTGCACTGGGATCGTTCAAAGCCGCATTTCAGTTGCATTTTGGAAGTTCAAAATCGGGGCACCATAGCAGTCTATTATATGGAGAAAAATGCTGAAATGTTTTCCTCAAAAAACATAATTTCTTTACAACTGAAGAAAGAAAGACACGAACATTTTGGATGACAGTGGGGTGAGTACATTATATGTGAATCTTTGTTTTGGAAGTGGACTTCTCCTTTAACTAATGTTAAAAAATGACACCTTATTGTAAAGTGTTACTGTTATATTTATTATTTTAATTTAGTTAGAATTGTTGAAATCATATAAATAATTGAAATCATTAATTAATTTACATTTCTAAGATTCTAAGACCAGATCTAAGGTGCAAGAATAATTTTTTTTAAATATATTCTTCCGTTAAATTTTGTTTCTCAACATAAATGTAGACAGTGTATGTATTTATGTATATTACTTTATTTATTTAAATAATGTAAATAATAAATTAATTTTTATTAACCTGAACTGAGGTACAAGAATCAGTTTAAGTATTTTCCTTTAGTTAATTTTGTTTGTCAACATAAATGTAGCTACTGTTATATGCAGTAATGGATTTCAATTATTTAAATTATTGATTTATATTTAACTTGAACTAAGATACAAGATTCACTTGTATTTTTTTTTTTTTATTTAATTTAGTTTGTCAGCATAAATGTACTATTATATCTAACATTATATTTATTATTTTCATTTATTTAGAATTGTTGAAATTATGTAAATAATCAAAATCGTTCGTTATTTTACATTTTGACCTGAACTAAGGTACAAGAATCACTTTTTTTAAAATCTTCTTTCATTAAATTTTGTTTCTCAACATAAATGTAGTTTATTTACATTTATTTAAATAATGTAAATAATAAAGTCATTTAGATTTTAACCTGAACTGAGGTACAAGAATCAATTTGAGTATTTTTCTTTAGTTCAGTTTGTTTTTCAACATAAATGTGGCTACTATTTTATGTATTAATTGATTTAAATTATTTAAATAATCTAAATTAATTTAATTTAGACGTTAACCTGAACTGAGATAAAATGATAAATAAAGCTACCATATTTAATAATTTATATGAATTATAGTTTACAAAAAAATTGTAATTTTTTTATTTTCTTTTATTTTTTTATTTTACAAAATCAAACTGGGGTCACCTTTAAAGATTGTTTTGTTTTCTTTTGAGATTTATGCTGTAAGGCATTGAATAGTCACTCTGTGAAATTAATCCCAGCTTGTTTCCTTGTCATTTTATCTCATCAGATACCATGATAAAGTGGAAGTCACCAGTAACTTCTTGGGAGCCATGTGGCTGATCTCCATAACCTTCCTGTCTATTGGTTATGGAGACATGGTGCCTAACACATACTGTGGGAAGGGAGTGTGTCTCCTTACTGGAATCATGGTGCGTCTTTCTCTTTTACCCTACTAATTATGTAAAAATTGTGTGCAAGTCTTACATTTAAGACATTCATGCATTTAAGAGTTTATCTGCATTTATTTTTACAGTTATTAGTGCCCACTCAGCCATAACCTAAAATGTCATCAGGCCATAAAGCCATTTTGTAGAGGAACAGTATATAATTTTTTTTATTTTTGAGACATTTACACCCTTGTGAGTTTATACGCATATTTATTTTTTTATTTATTTTTTTTTACAGTAATTAATACCCATCCAACCATAACGCCATCAAACTGTGAAGCCATTTTATAGAGGAACTGTACATAAAAAAGTTTCTTAACGATTTGTGTTGTGTGTTTGTATGTGTTTTCAGGGGGCCGGTTGCACTGCCCTAGTGGTGGCTGTCGTAGCCAGGAAGCTAGAGCTCACCAAGGCTGAAAAGCATGTCCATAACTTTATGATGGACACTCAACTCTGCAAAAGAGTGAGCATGTTTTAATATACCGATTCTAGCTAAAACCATGTAAGTATAAAATAAGTGTTAAATGGAGCAGTCAGATTCGCTGCAAAAAGCACTTAAGCCAAATGTTGATGCTGCATAAGCTGTGGAAACTAGCCAGCTTTCACTTGATGAGATCATTTTTCTAGACAAAACCTGGCAAGCGTATCTCACCCATATCTCTAATTCACTAGAACCTTCCAGAGTCTACAACTAGTAGCGCTTAATGCTGTATTTCAGCAGTATTCATTTTCAATCTTTTTATGGCATTTTTCTGTCTACACTGTTTTAAAATTAAAATGTAAGCTTCTTATCTCGTCTTCACTTGCTGACAGGTGAAAAACACGGCTGCTAATGTACTCAGGGAAACATGGCTCATCTACAAACACACAAAGCTTGTGAAGAAGATTGACCATGCCAAGGTCCGGAAACATCAGCGCAAGTTTCTGCAGGCCATTCACCAGTACGTATATTTGCGACAGTTAATCTTTGTTATCTTCCTTTTGCTATATGTGCTGTCTGCATTTGTATTTTATATGAGGTGAGATGTAAATCTAAATTTTATGGTGCTTAAAACTGGATTTAGTTCAAGTTCTTGCTTTCCAATTTAGGGAATCTACTCACATAAAGTTTTTTTATATGGAGTTTTGGAAAGGGAATCGAACCATTTAGACTGAATAGACTCAACCTCGTATTTTCTTCCTAATTTATTGCCACGGCGTTTTAAGATCTTGAGAGGTTTACCTGTCAGATGATGGGCTTGATGCTGATGATGCTGAAACCAACAGAAGTTTAGGATAGTTGGGCCATTATACAGAATTGGTGTAAACTGCTGTCCCACAACCGAAAACACATTTAAAAAGCATTTAGGTATTCAAATCTTAGATGTTTATTAAAGGAGAAGTCCACTTCCAGAACAACAATTTACAAATAATGTACTCAGCCCCTTGTCATCCAAGATGTTCATGTCTTTCTGTCTTCAGTCGTAAAGAAATTATGTTTTTTGAGGAAAGCATTTCAGGATTTTTCTCCATATAATGGACTTCATTGGTGCCCCGATTTTGAACTTCCAAAATGCAGTTTTAATGCAGCTTCAAGGGGCTCTAAACAATCCCAGTCGAGGAAGAAGTGTATTATCTAGCAAAACGATCTGTCATTGTTTTCGAAAAAAAAAAAAATATATACTTTTTAAGCACAAAAGCTTGTGTAGCACAGGCTCTGGTATGCGCGTCCACAGGTCGTTCTTGAACGATTCGTTCATTTTAAACGAATCTTTAATGAGACTTGGAAAAACTCTCGTCTCGGGGAGTGATTCGTTCAGTTGCGCATGCGCAACATCCTATTAGGTTCTGTACTGGAATTAGTTCACCTGTTTCGAGTCGTATGTCATCTTATGGGGCTGTCACGTGATGCTGATTTTGCTAAAATGACCGAAATGACTCGAAAAAAGATGATCCGAACTTCCCATCACTACTACGAATCACGTCTTCGAATCACCACAAGTTCATCACTGTGTACTCTGGCTCAAAAAGGTAGAGTATGTTGAAAAACTGTTTTCTCCTACAACTTCAGAATCGTCCAACATCGTTGTACCTTTTTGTTTGTAAACAGCGTTTGACTCACTTGCACTTTCTTAGTCTTTGCGTGTTCGCTTTGTAAACACGGTCTGTAGTTCCGGCTACGTCCACGTGACCTTCCGACGTGATTCAATAATACGTGAACGCGCATCTCAGAGCCTGTGCTACACAAGCTTTTGTGCTTAAAAAAGTATACAAATTTGTATTTTCCAAAAAAAAAAAAAAATGGCAGATTGTTTCACTAGATAAGACCCTTCTTCCTCGGCTGGGATTGTTTAGAGCCTTTTGAAGCTGCATTTAAACTAAATTTTGAAAGTTCAAAATCGGGGCACCAATGGAGTCCATTATATGTAGAAAAATCCTGAAATGCTTTCCTCAAAAAACTAAATTTCTTTACGACTGCAGACAGAAAGACATGAACATCTTGAATGACAAGGTGGTGAGTAAATTATTTGTGACACTTTTTCTGCAATTAAGCACACTTTTTTGGTGGTATTTCATAAGATTTAGTTTTTATAAGTGTACAACTGTTCAGAACTGTGCTAGCTAACCATGTGCTGATTAGCATCTTTGAGCTAGGCTCAAAAGTATCTAAAATTGTCAATACCGAAACAATCACGACCAAAAGATGTAATCAAAATGTCAATGGGTCAGTATAATTATTTTTATTAAATTGTATATTACTGTGTTTCAGTAGTGACAAATTTGGGGAGAGGACAAATATTCCAAAACTTTCTGAAAATGCAATATATGACCCTGGACCACAAAACCAGTCATAAGTATCACGGGTATATTTGTAGCGATAGCCAAAAATACACTGTATGGTCAAAATTATCAATTTTTCTTTTATGCCAAAAATCATTAGGATATTAAGTAAAGATCATGTTCCATGAAGATATTTTGTGAATTTTCTGCTATAAATATATCAAAACTTCATTTTTGATTAGAATATGCATTGCTAAGAACTTCATTTGAATACCTTTAAAGGCGATTTTCTCAATATTTGGATTTTTTGCACCCTCAGATTCCTGATTTTCAAATATTTTTATCTTGGCCAAATATTGTCCTATCCATACAAACCATACATCAGTGCATCAACAGCTTATGTATTCAGCTTACAAATGGTGTGTAAATCTCAATTTCCAAAAACTGACCCCTTATGACCTGATGATTTTGTGGTCCAAGGTCACATACGAGAATTAACTGCACAAGAAATGTGTACCTTGGATGTTATACAAAAAATGTTATAAATAAAAAGTCACATTTTTATCAAGATGTTTCCAACTCTGACTTTGAACCAATTCTGTAGAATGGCCCAGTATAGAGTTAGTATATCATACAAACAGCATAACTGTGTGCATAAATGACCAAATGCACTTTTTGTTTAAAAATTACTGTCTTGGCAAGACGTTAATGTAAACTCAGTTGGGCTGTTTCAAGTAGATGTTAAATAAATAAATATATAATAAAAAAAAATTTCCTCACAATATCAGACCAGTGCATTAGAACTTCAAATGTAAATGCAGCATGCCACTGCCTATTATCATTTTAATATCGATCAAACAATAATACTGGCAAAGAAAATGAGAGATCCCACTCACTGCTATTAATTATTTCTTTGTTCGTTATTGCTGACTGTTTATTGGAGTAATTACCTGGAATTACTTGTTTACTTAATTGAGATATACTTGAAGGCTACATGCCATTGCTTTCATTTAATTTGTTTATATTTATATAAATATTTCTCTTTTTAAATAGACGAGTGGTGTTTCATAGCATGTTCGTATTTGCTTTGAAACTTTTATGGAGCATAATGAAATATCATTGGTATTGTCTCGTCCCTAATGTAGACAGTAACCTGGATACATGCGAGATTAGATATTTTTCATATACACTGTTCAATATTTATGGAGATATTGTGAAAAATTAAAGTGACAGGCTAAATGGCCTGGCGATGCAAATCGAATGACAGGGTTTGTTTTTTTTTTCAGTCAGTCATAAAAGTGTGAAAGTTTTTTGGTGTGGTGTGCAACTTGAGGTTTTTAAAAAAATGTATTCTGTGTTCCATTTGTTTTGCCTTAAATCACTGCAGAGCTCAGAAGTAAGTCATGCCTTCTCTTTTTCCTTACCATTGGAACCCTTTTTCATTTTTATAAGTCTTATTCAGCAATATCAACCGACATGATGAACATTGAAAACATTTGAAGCTGGGCACCATTTTTATTTAGCATTGATATCCATTAGATGAATTGCATTTACATGGGTAACCAACCTGTTAAGGTACTTTGGAGGGAAAGGTTCTTCACATCTTCTCAGCTTCAAATTTATCAGATGCCACAATGTCCGGATTTCATTCATCTAGCCTGTACCAGATTTCCACAGAACCTGCACTTTCACCCTTTTAGTCTTAAATCTGCTAGTCTGCTGGTCTGCAGTGTTTTCTTGCAAACACAAATCTGTTGCAAATCATTCTTATGGAGGTACATTTAGAGAAATGGCAAATGTAAATGTTATAAGACGCATAAGAAGTTTAGACACAAGCTTCAGCATTTGGTACTCGTTTACTTTTTCTTGGTTGGTTCGTTTTTAAAAGGGACGGTTCACCCAAAAAATGTGAATTCGGTCATTTACTCACCATTATGTTGTTCTAAATGCATATGACGTCCTTTTTTATGTGCAACAATTTTTTTTATGAATGCAAGAGTTCATGACAAAAATACCAATGTCTGATTTGTTGAATTGAATGATCTAACCGAAAATTCAAATAAATTGCAATTAATATATATATCATTATATATAGTACTAGGTACATTTATGTTGAATATGTTGAACTGGGAAAAAAAATATTTAAGAATTGATTATTTTACCTCAGTTCAGATTAAAATCTAAATTAACTAATTTTTATTATGATTCAAATAAAATGTATTTTTTTATTAATAAATTACACGTATAATACTAAATATCTATATTTATTTTCATAAACAAACCAAAAAATGCTTAATTTTTGGTGATTATTATACCAAGGTTCAGGTTAAAATTAATCATTTATGTTATTTAAACAATTTATTAATTAATATACATGTAATAGTAGCTAAATTTATGTTTACATACCAAATGAACCAAAGAATACTTTTATTTATTACTTCTCAGTTCAGGTTAAAATCTAAATAATTAATAATTCATATTATTAAAATAAATTAAAATAGTTTATTATTAATGAATAAATATAATACTGATTACACATATAATACTAAATATCTATATTTATCTTCATAAACAGACCAAAAAATACAAAAAAGTGATTATTATATCTCTGTTCAGATAAAAAAAAATATTAATTAATTTATATTGTTAAAATAAATTTGAATCATTTATTATTAATGAATAAATGCAATACTAATTACACATGTAATACCATCTACATTTATCTTTATGAACAAACTAAAAAATATTCAAAAAAGTTTATTATTAGTATATTATTATTATTATTATTATACCCCAGGTCATTATTTAAACTATTTATTAATAAATATACATGTTATAGTAGCTTCATTTATGTTTATAAACCAAACAATACTTTTGTTGTGTTTACCTCAGTTTAGGTTAAAATCTAAATTAATTAATAATTAATATTATTAAAATAAATTTGAATCATTCATTATTAATGAATAAATATAATACTAATTACACATATAATACTAAATATTTACATTTATCTTCATAAACAAAAAAAATACTCAAAAGACTGATTATTATACCTCAGTTTAGATTAAAATTAATAATTTATTATTTAAACAATTTATGAATAAATATCCATATAATAGTAGCTACATTTATGTTCTCGAAAAAATGAACCAAAGAACTTTTGTTGTGATTATTATATGTCAGTTCAGGTTACAATCTAAATTGAGTAATTAATATTATTACAATACATTTGAATCATTCATTATTAATGAATACATATAATACTAATTACACATATAATACTAAATATTTACATTTATCTTTATAAACAAATAAAAAATACTCAAAAGACTGATTATTTTACCTCAGTTCAGGTTAAAATCTAAATTAATTCATTTATATTATTGATCTAAAATTGAATCATTTATTATTAATGAATACATATAATACTAATTACACATATAATGCTAAATATATGTATCTTCATAAACAAACCAAAACATACAAGTATGTTTCAAGTACCTAAGTTCAGGTTAAAATCTAAATTAATTGATAATTTATATTATTAAAATAATTTGGATTATTTATTATTAATGAATAAATATAATACTAATTTTACATATATTACTATCTACATTTATCTTTATAAACAAAGCAGAAAATATTTAAAAGAAGAAATGTTATACCTCAAGGCAGGTTAAAATTAATATTTTATATTAATTAAACAATTTATTAATAAATATACATGTAATAATAGCTACATATATTTTTAAATTAATAACTTGTATTATTTTTCAATATTTTATTATTAATGAATAATTATAATACTAATTGCACATATAATACTAAATATCTACATTTATCTTCATAAACAAATAAAAAAAATACTCAAAAGACTGATTATTATACCTCAGTTCAGGTTAAATTCCAAAATAATTAATTTATGTTATTAAAATAAAATTGAATCATTTATTATTAATGTACAAATATAATAGTAAATATCTACATTTATTTTCATAAACAAACCAGAGAATACTCAGAGTAATTATTTCACAGTTAAAATTAATAATTTAAATGATTTAAACAATTTATTAATAAATATACGTGTAATAGTACCTGTATTTATGTTCCCAAACAAAACGACCCAAATAATACTTTTGTTGTGTTTATTATTTATTATTATAAATTAATTAATTAATTTATATCATTTAAAAAAATGGATTATTTATATTAATGAATAAATATAATACTAATTACACATATAATTACATTTACATTTATCTTCATAAACAAAGCAGAAAATATTTAAAAGAGTAAATATTATACCTAAAGGCATATTAAAATGATTATTTTAGATCATTTAAACAATTTATTAATAAATATACATGCAATAGTAGCTACATGTATTTTTAATTAGTAATTTTTTGTATAAGATTTTTGAATAATTTATTATTAATAATTAAATGTAATACTTAATTACACATATAATACTAAATATCTACATTTATCTTCATTAACAAACCAAAAAATACTTATACGTCAGTTCAGGTTAAAATTAATATTTTATATTATTTAAAGAATTTATTAATAAATATGTATGTAACAGGCCTAGTAGCTAGATTGATGTTCGCAAACAAAATGAACCAAAGAATACTTTTGTTGTGTTTATTACACCTCAGTTTGAGTTAGAATCTAAATGAATTTAATTAGTTAGATTATTTCAATAATATAAATAAATTAATGAGTACAGTAGTAGCTTATACATCATGTTCACATGAAAAAAAAATTATCTTTTTGTGCTACACAGAAGAAAGTAAGTCATGCAGGTTTGGAACAACATAATGCTGATTAAATGATGAACGGAATTTAAAATTTTCGCTGAACTAATCCTTTAAGTGCAGTAACATTTTCTGCCCGTGTTATAGGTTCTGTGATGTGAATCGTCAGTCCTGCCTCTGTCTGGCACACAGTCAAAGTGAAAGCGCAACTGCTGAGCACAACAATTCATTTATAATGTATTTGGCCTTCACTTTTACGAGACCACATAAACATTCCCTTGCCTAATGCATACAATCATAAAATTCTATAAATATCTGCACATGAAATGCTTCATAAACTCAGCAAATCGGCCTGTATTGCGAAGACGGTAACAACTGCATCTGGAGTGCAGGGAACTATGGAGGTCTGGGTACAGAAACAAACAGACCAATTTTGGCCCTCCCAAAATTGAGAGTTCAAGCACATGTGAAAAAGTGCAAAGTGTCCACCTTTAATTTCCCATAAAGCTTGCACACTTGAGTTCTTCACACTTTTTTTCGTTTTTCGATGGGAGGGGGAGAGTTTGAAGCATGGATGGTTGGGGTTGGTTTAGGTTGCTTGGTTAACTCTAGGGAAGACGTTTACATTATATACATAACATTGTTTATATTTTCCATGTGACTATCACTGACAAGTGTTTTTCTCAAGAAATTGTCCTAAGATCTGACAAAGTTCCTTGTTCTGCACTTAGAAAACTCTCCTCGCCATCTCCCCTTTTACTTTCCGGGTTTTGTTCGTGCTTTCCTAGAGGAAAGCCCAGCTATGTGTATCTAGAGAGTTTCTGGTGTTAGCTTTCTGAATTCAATAGGCACTGAAATTAGGTTATTGCTAATGCATCACTGCTAGCACATCTGTCATTACCATGGAGCACAAATCGTGTGTCCACCCCATTCTGTATCTTTATCAGTTCATCTGTTTCCACATTGCACCGGCTCCAGTCTGACACGATGTAATGAGTGTTTTCTACCACATCCTATTGAGTTTAAATGTCTGCCGTCACACTGTTGACAAAGGTGGTGTTTGGGGTGTGTTTCCGCACATTTTGCACCGTTCTTGCTACAATAAAGCTGTTGAGTCATGACGTCAGTTTGTAGGCCTGTCTGCCAGCTGCATAAAATGTAATGGGTTTTTTAAATAGTAAATTATAGTTAATGGTTTATGATTTACAATAGAATTGAAGTCTGTGATTAACGTAAGCTTACTTGATTTTCAGGTTTTGTTTGACAATATAAATTCAAACATGAATTTGGACCACAAGTACAGTACAGTATGTGAGTTTACATTTTTGACAAAAGAAATAACGATGTAGCAAAATATATATATTATATATACAATGAGCTGAATAATATAAGTTTTTGAACAGTAAGATTTTTTATGTTTTTCAGTCACTTCTGCTCACCAAGCTTGCATTTGTTTGATCCAAAGTACAGCAAAAACAGTAATTTCGAATCAGATTTTTTAGCATCATTACTCCAGTCACATGATCCTTCAGAAATCATTCTAATATTGT